>JACXGI010005382.1:19673-47457 GCA_016801175.1 Esox masquinongy | reverse complement strand
ATGTTGTCACAGTTGTGGTCACGTTTAGGTTCCCTATAACAAGCCATGTTGTCACAGTTGTGGTCACGTTTAGGTTCCCTATAACAAGCCATGTTGTCACAGTTGTGGTCACGTTTAGGTTCCCTATAACAAGCCATGTTGTCACAGTTGTGGTCACGTTTAGGTTCCCTATAACAAGCCATGTTGTCACAGTTGTGGCGGATGGTGGAGGTAGGTTTAATGGAACCAACAGGAAAACAAAGGGACACGAGACCTCAAACCAACCAATGTCTCCTCATGACAAACAATAACCCACAACCCAAAAAAAGAAAACAGCAACCTAAACAGGATTCCCAATTAGAGGCAACGCAGGTCAGCTGCCTCTAATTGGGGTCACCTGACACAAAACACAGATGCCTTGAGGCATCTATTCCCTGCTAGGTTCTGACTACGGCTACAGACAAGTGTAGAGATGGCTAGGGGCATCCTCAGAGCCAGGACCTGACACATATGTTTTTGGGTTTGGATCTGATTTTTGTATATCTTCAGAACAACCCACAATGCACTATTGTCAAGATATTAAGCAACCTAACTTAAGATGGCTAATCTAAGCTATCAACTGTGTGGTTGTGAACTGTACTTTGTATTTAGAATATACCTACTGTAGCCACCTGAATACTAGGAAAATTATTCATGAGCCTGAGAGAACGTGTTCTAAATAATTCTGCCTCCCTTTGTCTGCATCTCTTCATTGATGTCCCACCTAAATCTGGTATGTGTGACTGATCTGTCCCCAGGTATTGTGCGGGCTGAGAAGGGGCTGGTTCACCTTTCTGTTCACGGGAGGCTCCTAAAAGCTCTTGAGTCCTCAGCTGAAAGTTTGTCTCCCTCCATCTTGACTCAGTGGTAGGGGACAGCAAAGCAGTTTTACAACAGACCCAACATTACTGCCGAACAGACCTTAACAGATAAGTCTTTACCAGCTGAAATACAGAACCTCTTAATTAACTGTATCAGTCTGCTTGAGGACAGTCAGTGACAAGGGGCTCCTGAAATACACACCTTGTCAACAGTAGAGCTGGGTTGTCATGACAAAAAGCACTGCACATTTTTATCCATGCATTTTTTTTCCTATAATTATTTAGTGCTGGGTTTGAGGCATTGTTTATCTGGACACAGGACATGTCTCATACAGCAGTGAGTGAGTGAGCAGCGCAGGGACATCTTGTAGTTTCATAAACGATACAGAACACAACACCTCTGAAGATTGAAGAGCCCTAGAAAAGGCATTAAGACTCTCAGAAAAGAAAATACAAAAACCCCAGAGAACAATAACTCTTCTCAGAAAGAACATTCTATTTTCATCAATTTCAGACAGACTAGGACAGACAATACAACAAGGGCAGTAGGAGGGTTTGTATGGGGGAGCCTGGCTGGCCGTTTCAGTCCCAAACCGTTGCTGGCCAGGAGCAACAACAAAGAAGAAGTGACCAAACATTTGGTTAGAAAAAATATTTTTATATTCAAAAACAAGAAAGGGGACTTAATTGGAACACCTGTGTAGGCAGTTTTAACACATTTGCAATGAAGATAGATTCATACAACCTCATAATAATACACATACATTACGTATGATGCAAAATAGAACATTTCAAATGTGCAGAATTAGAAATATTCTATACATTGCAATACCTACAGTTGTGCTCAAAAGTTTGCATACCCTTGGAGAATTGATAATATATATACCATTTGTAAAGAAAAGTGAGCAGGCAAAACACATTTCTTTTATTTCTTATGGGATTCATATTCAACTGTAGGTTATAACAGAATGACGCAATCATAAAACAGAACATGGCAAAGAAAATGAAATGACTATTGTCCAAAAGTCTGCATACCCTTAGTTCTTAATACTGTGTATTGCCCCTTTAGCATCAATGACAGCATGCAGTCTTTTGTAATAGTTGTCTATGAGGCCCCGAATTCTTGCAAGTGGTATAGCTGCCCATTCGTCTTGGCAAAATGCCTCCAGGTCATGCAAAGTCTTTGGTCGTCTTGCATGAACCACACATTTGAGATCTCCCCAGAGTGACTCAATGATATTAAGGTCAGGAGACTGTGATGGCCACTCCAGAACTTTCACCTTTTTCTGCTGTAACCACTGGAGGGTCAACTTGGCCTTGTGCTTAGGGTCATTGTCATGCTGAAAAGAGTGTCCCATGCGCAGTTTTCGTGCAGAAGAATTTAAATTGTCTGCCAGTATTTTCTGATAACACGTGGCATTCATCTTGTCATCAATTTTCACAAGATTCCCTGTGCCTTTAGAGCTCACACACCCTCAAAACATCAGTGAGCCACCACCATGGTGTTCTGTTCACTATAGGCCTTGTTGACCCCTCTCCAAATATAACGCTTATGGTTGGGACCATAAAGCTCTATTTTGTTCTCGTCACTCCAAATTACAGTGTGCCAGAAGCTGTGAGGCGTGTCAAGGTGTTGTCCGGCATATTATAACAGGGCTTTTTTGAGGCATTGGCGCAGTAAAGGCTTCTTTATGGCAACTCGACCATGCAGCTCATTTTTGTTCAAGTGTCGTCGTATTGTACTCCTTCAAACAACCACACTGCCTTTTTCCAGCAGCCTGTATTTCTCCTGGGGTTATCTTCTTTCTTCTTCTGGCAGTTTTGACTGAAAACTTTCTTGGTCTACCTGACTTTGGCTTGGTAACAAGAGATCCCCGAATTTTCCACTTCTTAATAAGTGATTGAACAGTACTGACTGGCATTTGCAAGGCTTTGGATATCTTTTTATATCCTTTTCCGCCTTAAAAAGTTCCATTACCTTGTTACGCAGGTCTTTTGACAGTTCTTTTCTGCTCAGCATCTAGCCTGCTCAGTGCATCCAGGTGAGAGCTAACAAATTCATTGACTATTTATACACAGACACTAAATGCAATTTAAAAAGCCACAGGTGTGGGTAATTCACCTTTAATTGCCATTTTCACCTGTGTGTGTCACCTTGTGTGTCTGTAACAAGGCCAAACATTCAAGGGTATGTAAACTTTGATCAGGGCCTTTTGGGTGATTTCTGTTATCATAATGATTTAAAAAGGAGCCAAACAACTATGTTATAATAAATGGCTTCATATGATCACTATCCTTAAATAAAATACATTATTTTTGCATGATCAGTCATATTTTCAAAATCAATGCCAAAATTTCACAATTTCTGCCAGGGTATACAAACATATGAGCACAACTGTATACAGTATATCTGAGACATTACCTTACACAGAAGAGTTCCCTAACAACACACCTATTCAAATTAATGACAATTAGTTAAAAGTAAAGAAGTATATTGTCAAGTTAACCGCCTTTTGACTTTGTTTGGGTTCATCCCAAGACATAAATATGAACATGGTCATTAACTGTACAGTCGACTCATGTTAGTACTGTCTGTCCCACCTGTAAAAATGTCCCAATGAGAAACAGAGGTGCCTGTCAGTGCCTGTATGTTCTGATGTTGTTTCCAGAGGCTGTGTCCTCTACCAGAGCCAGGTGGTCGTCAGTAGAGAGGGTGATCTGGGAGACACAGCTGCCGGGCCCTGGTACAGTCCACGGTAAGAGAAACCAAAGCATCCCAAACCGTTACTAGTATCATCATACCCACCTCCACCAGTAACTATTTTCATCAATGGAACTACAGATACTGACTGAGGAGCAGCACATTGTTGGTGTTGAGTAGCCTCATGTTGCCTTGGTGATCTCCCTCTAACAGTCTCAAAGGGGTCCACACTCAGCCTTCCGTCCTGCCATCTCTAATGGATGCCACTTGATTACAACACACCACCAAGGGCCAGACTTCTGTGTCCACGCAGGTAGCCAAAAGAGAAGGACTGAAGGAGGTCATCTGATTGACTTGACCCACTGACGTTTCCACTGACGTTTCCACTGATGTTACCAAGGCAACACCGCTACCAAGGTTATGGCTGAGCAGAAAGGGTCGGTATTAGAGAGGTGTGCTTTTACACACGCAAATACACAAACAGCAGAGGCCTCTTACATTTTTTATGAGTGTACTTGTACCTGAAGGTGAGATTCTTCAAGCCCAGATAAACAAAGTACAGGGGAGTACAGCCTTGTGATAATAGGCCATCCTGAGCTGAACTTCGCACTTCCATGAATCCTTGATGCCTGACACCATGATCCAGGGACAGAAAAGTGAGAAGAGAATTCTTGTCCACTGTTCCCAGCTGATAAATAATGAAGAATGTCAATTAAAGAAGAATACCTTTTTAAAATGTCCTTGTTGCTGTAAGTGAGGTAGCTTTGTCCAATGAACTAAGGAATCTGACTAGCCTCTGTTACTAGAAGATATAAAAGGGAAGTTGCACTTGCACATAATATCCACTAGGTGGTACTACAATGTTTAACATGGACATTCCTTCAATTAGGAAACAGCTTCCATAAATCCGGATAGATAGATCAATCACTCATAGAGATGAATTAACAAGTCATAGAGATAGGTGGATCAACAATTAGTAGAGATAAATGGATTCACAATTCATAGAGAGCCTTTTTCTATGGTCGTTGTGGTCACATAACAACCATCCAAAAATTATTTTTGGATGCTGCCAGTGAAGTGTTGGAGCCTCAGGGTAGGTCTTAATCCCGAGGCTGGTGTGGTCAGGAATGCCCCTGAAGTACAGACGACTGTGCCACCTGATCTGAGTGAATGCTCCCTGAGCAACAATCAGAGGAGCAATCAGGTTTCCTCCAAACTGAAGCCTGGTCTAAAACATATAGGGGACAAAGGGAACGGCATCTGTTAATGTGAGTGTGTGTTTGTGTGTGGAATACAATCATGTCAAAATGTGAGCTTGGGAAGTGTGGTTGCTACACACGCTCCTTCGTTAGAGGACCCCTCTAACACAACGGGCACGTGGTACAGATGACCTCTTCACAGACATTCGCACTGTATTCACCTACAGGCAGAAACACATAAAACACTGTCTCATACCACGTTCTATACATCAATCATTTAAACTGATCAGGCCTTCCCTGGACTCCAATCTCAAAGTAAACATCCCCTAAACCCCACACCCTACGCCCTTAACGTTTTACATCATCACATCCAAGTGTACTTGAGGAGTGTTGATTGGAGTTAGCTAACTCGCTACTGAGTTCAGTAACTAGTTACGCACCACACTAAGAGACTGACCCGCGAGTTTAGAGTCCGACAAAAACATGTAGCTGCGTAAATTTGACTATTCATGACCACCAGCGTAAGTCACATGACCACAGTTTGCATTAAATTGTGGGTGATTTCACCACTTGAAGTGAGCAAAGTTTTTCAGTTGTTCACTCGTCCACTTAAACGAAATGAAGGGCCAAGTGACAACTTTTGTAAACTGGACTGCACTTAAGATGCACTTAAGATGGTAGTCAAAACCGCGTCCGTTGTTATTGGGGATTCACAGAAGGAAAGTGGGAGGATGACTGTTTAGGGGCTGTTTACTTTGTCATTGACATTCAAGAGGCCTACAGCACAGAGATAGATAGAGGTGTAGAGAGCATTAAGCAAAATGAAGAAACTGAGTGAGAGATTTAAAGGTGAAAAAAAGGCAGACAGTCTACAAGAACACACCAAAAAAAGCGTGTAAATAAAAGGTTTTTTTCCCCAACTCAGTTCATCAGGGACTGTGTGACCATTCTTGCACGTCTTATTCCTTCTGGCGTTCATCAAATCCTATTGAAGTAGAACACAGACCTCCTCTCTGTCTCTCTGAACGATAGGAGTTATGAGAAAAAAGCATTCCAGAGGCTGCCATTGAAAAGCATCTCCCCAACCCCCGACACAGACTCACACATCAAAGCTTCGTCTGCCTACGCTCCTAATGTGACTGTTGTACACAACAAGGCCTGCTGTGTGTCATAATCTATACGGTGTAAGTGACTGAAAGTACACATTCAGGACATTCAAACCAAACATCACAAGGAAGGAAGCCCAATGGGCTAGTGACCAGTGGGTTGTCGGTTCCAACAGCAAAAGAGACATGAAAAGGGGCTTAGGTGCAAAGACATGCATATCATCTACTTTAATTTGGCACTTTTATGTCATTAACTGATATGTTATTGGCTGTGTTACTTACACAAATTACCAGGGCTAAACTCAGCCACAAGAGAGCAGATGAGGAGAGGGTTCTGATTGTGATCTTAGTTTAGTTGTCCTGTAGTGGCAATGATTAGGAGATTAGGGGATGCACACCCATGCTACTATAGTACTATATAACCATTCTACTTGGCAGTATCTGCAGGGGATTCTTTTCTACAACCTACTTCCTATATATGAAGGGTCCAAACTGGTGTCTGTCCTATGACAGGTGAGTCATTGTTCAGTCGTAGCTAGCCAATTGCACCCTCCCTGCAGACAATGACACTCTGCCATTGGTTCAGTGCCACTATACACTCCCGCACTATCTGGGCACTGCCCATGCCACAGTTAAACCTGCTCCCACAGCAGAAGTAGGCGTGGTTAGTAAATACGTTAACAAGCATCTGATCGAGTGAGTGAACCCCCAACCCCCAAGTGGAGCTTCCAGTGGATGAGAGCCAGCGAGCTGAAGTCTCCACTACCGTGTTCTTCCTCTCCACAGAACAACAGGCCATTATCTGAGTTACACTGAGGGGAAATAAAACAGAAGACAGCATCCATATGTTTTATATTGTTCAGAAATACCATTAACTTTACGGTGTAAAAAATATCTCTACAGCCTAGTATCAAGTATAATGGACTTTCAACACATTAAGGATAAAAATGACACTTTGACTATAAACTCAAAGAATTAACTGAACAGAGTTCTTCAAAGGTTCAAGGGCAATATATGGGAAGCCATAAAACTGGGGATATTTCACCCCTACAATGGAAGAGCAAAAATAAATAAGCTCAAATACAGTACATACTGTGGGGACTCCACGATGGCAGTCAATGAGCCAATTAGTCAATTACAGAGACTCTCTTGCCCCACCCTATAAGGAGGCTACCTGTCCTAGCCCCAGGACACGATCGAAGCAAGAGCCACGACTCTGGTCATCATCTATACACAAACTGCCAGGGCAGCATTCTCACAGGACAGGTCAGACAGCGCCTGGGCCCGGGGCTGGAAGGGCGGGACAGGGGGCAGGGCCACAGAGGGGGCCTGGCCTGGGGCTGAAATAGCGGATGGCAGGGGACTGAGAATGCCATCAAGACCTGGAGACATGGTGAGGCCAGCTGGGCTAATGGGAGCACTGGGACAGAATGGATGTGGTAAAGACTGTTATGGCTGACTCGGTGAAAGTGATACTAGTGCCAGAATCAACAGCGATCTCTACAGGAGATCCTCCTCGACCAGCTCCATGTTGGGGACCTCAGCTGATACAACAGCCTTTTTCCAGAGAGAAAAGTGGCTAATGAGACGGAAGTAGGACACATTGAAGATACACAACTATTTAAGAAATACAACTAGAATCATAGTGATTGTAAAAAAGTGCTTGACAGATTAGATATATGGAGATACAGGTAGAGACAGATTAGATCTATGGAGATAGAGGTAGAGAGAGATTAGATCTATGGGGATACAGGTAGAGACAGATTAGCTCTATGGAGATACAGGTAGAGACAAATTGGATCAATGGGGATACAGGTAGAGACAGATTAGATCTATGGAGATACAGGTAGAGACAGATTAGATCTATGGGGATACAGGTAGAGACAGATTTGATCTATGGAGATACAGGTAGAGACAGATTAGATCTATAGGAATACAGGTAGAGACAGACGGAGTAGATCTATGGGGATACAGGAAAAGACGGATTAGATTTATGGGGTTACAAGTAGAGTCAGATTAGATATATGGGGATACAGGTAAAGACGGATTAGATTTATGGGGTTACAAGTAGAGTCAGATTAGATTTATGGGGTTACAGGTAAAGACAGATTAGATTCATTGGGTTACAGGTAGAGACAGATTATAATTATGGGGTTACGGTTAGAGACAGATTAGATTTATGGGGTTACAGGTAAAAACAGATTAGATTAATGGGTTTACATGTAGAGACCGACATTAGATTTATGGGGTTACATGTAGAGACAGACGGATTAGATATATGGGGATACAGGTATAGACAGATTAGATTTACGGGGTTACAGGTAACTAGTAAAAGTAATGTGGGAGTCAGTGAGGCAGGATGGCTTTGTATTTCTTATCTTATCTACATAGTGTTCAGTGCTGAAAACAGCCAATGTAAATACTATGGTGGCTAATCTGAGAATGCTAATTGCTCTAGCATCTTTGCTTGCAGTAATTGTCTTCATATGGTCCGTATAACAGTTATGTACATAAATCCATGCTACCTAGAACATGTTAGAATTTACCGCCTTTTTCACAATCCTTCAATTCAGGCCGTGTTCAAAAAGGAAGCCATGCAGCATCCGTCTCCTATTCACAACAGATTCAGAAGCTAAGAATACAGATGTTTGGTGATTCAACTAGTTTCCTAGAATATGAATGTGTTTCAAGGCCCCTAGTCATCTAGTTAATGAAGACATGACTATCAGGATCCAGATACAGACACACCCTCATGTCCCTGGTCAGTCTGTGTGCGGTCTGTCCCTGGTCAGTCTGTGTGCGGTATGTCCCTGGTCAGTCTGTGTGTGGTCTGTCCCTGGTCAGTCTGTGTGTGGTCTGTCCCTGGTCAGTCTGTGTGTGGTCTGTCCCTGGCTCTGGAGATCTTCCATCTGGCCATTTTGCCAGCACAGATGAGTAACTCAATAAAATGGCACTTTACAAGATAATTAACATTCCATGTTAGGCCCATGCTTCACGGTATGCGAACAGTTCCTTGGTTTCTGTTTAAATACAGTACAAGGACATAAACTCAATTTAACACAATTATGCCTTTCCTGATTGATGACACAATAAAATGAAGGACAGAGGAGATTTCTTCACTTGGTTTCTACCACAAATTAGTTTTAGTTTCCGAAGCTGGTTGTGAGTGTTCGGAGACAGGCATGCACATCTCTGTTGGAGGGAGCAGTGAAGGATACCAAAACATTTTTAACTTGGATTTAGGGGACAATGGAGCAAAGGTCCATACAGAAGGTTCCATGGTGCTTCAATCCTCCTTTGACACACCTCAAATAACATACCCAGAACTCATTTCTTCTCAACTTAATAAATCTTCAACCATTCCACTCTTTTCAGTAATATCAATTTGTAATTCATTGTAAATTCAACCTACATTTTAGGGCTGCATGAACTTCACAGGTTTTCCGTTGTATTGGATGAACAGACTGGTCAAGGTCTGGTCAAGCTCCTTTCTTGATCCACTCCCCTGGTAAGAAAGTGCTGACTTTGCGTGGCTCACTGGGTCATCCCTCTCCTGACCATCCATGCACACTAACAGGGAAAACATTCGAACAGTGCTGCAATCTTCAGCCATCTAACATTTACACACTTACAGACACAAAAAGATAAAATACCCAACAAACTCCAAACAGAAAGATAAAACACCAAACAAACACTGTACAGAAAGATACAACACCGAACAAACACTGAACAGAAAGATATAACACCCAACAAACGCTGGACAGAAAGATACAACACCCATCTCAGTTGAATGGAACCAGTTAAACAGACATTGAGGGTCTGGAGGAACTGTCGAAAGAACATTCACTTATATACCGTGGTTGCAACCATGTACTGTGTACAAAAGATGAACCTCATGGTTGAAATGTTAAAGAACATCCACTGCTACTGATAAGCTTGCTGGACGATGATTCAAAATTGTAGCATAAAACACTCATAGGAGGACACAGAAATAAACACATATCAAATTTGTATAATAATAAATGTCAAATGGAGATCTCTGTGTCAGTCACAAAACACCTCTGTGAAATCACCAGTGTGATCCCTTCTCTCAGTGCCGGCTCTAGCCTTTTGGGGGCCCTAAGCAAAATGTTTTTGGGGCCCCCTCTCCCCTATCGATCGAGGGCTTCCTAGCTGTCAGGGAACCTAAGCGACCTGCCTGGAGCCGGCCCTGCCTTCCCTGTTAATCTTTGGGGGGGGTATCAATGTATTGAGGGCTCCAAGCTGACTGTTCAGGCAGCTGGCACACAGTCTGGGTCATACATCACTAACACGTGTAACCAGAGGTTTCCTCATAGTCCAGAACAGAAGCTGGCAGGTGCACCATACTAAATAAAGCCATGACCAGAGGACACTGTCTGAGGGAGTTTTAACTAGCAATAAAAACAGATTTAAAAAAGAAAGAAAGAACTTCTAGCTGTCTTCCTTGTATGTGACTGTGAAGAAACATTATTATGCCTTATGTATTTTATTATGATTTTTTTAGCATAATAGGTTTTATATTTTATTGTTATGTACATTATTATACTGTAAATTGTGTTTTTTTAGATGTCTGTTCAGACCACAGGAATGGTAGCTGTAGGCTGGGCCTAATAAATACTAAATGAAATAACTCTGTGATCATTTCTTCTCTACAACTATCAAGTAAACCATGTGGCTGTCTTCATACAAAAGGCTCTTTAAGGCCCTTGGGATAATAGATGATAGAAAAGTACAAACAAGAGCCTATTAGAGAAGAACACAAAAAAGAACCAAGTCTAATGGTTACTGAACATTCCGACTGAAGTCTACTTCACTGTGTAACAGATGTCTGGGCGGATTTAGCTCAATGTTTACCAATGTGGCCCATTACCATGAAAAGCCAGGGTCAAAGATAAAACACTAACTGCAAGTTGTTTAATGGCAGAACAATTACTGAACAGAATCAACCCAAGCAAGACATAAATTCTGTCACACTGAACATTCTGTCTCACCATTAAAAACAAATCAAACAAAACCTAATGTGAGAGAAAGCGCATGACCAAACACTACAAAGAGCTGCAATGTAACTCAGTGTCTTTTCAGTTTAATAGCATCTTGTCACAACCAGCTCCTCACTGACTACAGTGCAATATGACTGTATGCATCTCTGTCAATGCACATCAGCATAACCAAATGGCCAGCAGGAGACTCGTGTGTTTAAAAGAATTGAAGTGTTAATTGTCTTTCTTACCAGCAAACATTCTCCCCAAGCCTCTGTGGCTGCACTGAACAACGTTGGCCTATCAAGGGTACTTTATCCAACATACTGTAGCACAATAAAGAGCTTCCAGTTAAGGATAGTGAAATAGTTACAAACAAATATACTGCTGTCTTTTTATTTCTCTGGCTTTAGGATTGTCATTGTTGTGACATCTTTCATTGACAATAGTAAATTCCATGTTAAAAAATAAAACATATTTTTCAGTTTCAGTTGACAAATTTCTCCTCATTAGGAGTGTAAAGAGACTTCATGGCTTGCCTTCCTCATGTTATATATGAATCACAATTCACCATGTTAAAAATCCACTAAGCAGAAGATAGTCTTGTCTGAGTTCTCTAAGGTAGGCATGACTATAAAGCTGTCAGGCAAATTTGGACACTTTCATAAAGGTATTGCTTCTTTGAAAGCTCTGGCCTGAAATAGACTAAAATAACATTGACTACAAAATTGCACAGGCTGTCATGTGAATTGCTAAGCATGGATTGCTAATTGTATCATGTCCTCCCAAGCTCAGAGACTTAATTCTGTATCACCACTATGAGAATATCACAAACCAAAATTGAAAACAGGCATATCATCTCTAGTTTTCCCTTGGGGGAATTGTTGTGTACGGGAAGCAACTCTCATTCACAGTTTGACAAGACAATGGGGGTTTGTGTACAAAAGATATACAGACGGTGAAAATTAGTTTAGCAAACAAACAGTTTCTTGTGTTCTACGAAGAAGGATGGACAGAATCAGTACACCCCTCTTCAGAAGACCTTTACTGAGAATCTTTAGAAAAAAATACAAAGATGGGCTTCCTTACAGTTACAGTACTCCAGCATGGCAAGTTATCCCAAAATGAAAGAGACACACAGGTCTTCTCTTGTAGCCTGTGACATTACTAACACGTCTCCATGAAATCCTCTGAATTCTCTGTTCATGTTTCAAGTTTACAAATTGTGTTTTCAAATGTAAAAAGGTTTTAGTGATGCAGCTGCTAGAATATATGACATAAGAAAATGTTCCTAGTTTGGCCTTTTTCATCTGAGTTGTGTGGGTCTTGAATTTATCTGGTTACCAAATGTGTTGACAGGGCCCAGCAGTGTAAATATGGTTTTGTATGAGGTACACCATGGCCGTATCAAAACACCACATCTTAAAATCTAGGTTTACACATTTTTTTTTTTAATCAATTTCTGTTGACGCTAATGTGGGATTATTTTACGGGAGTTGTTATTTTTGGTCTTACTGTTGGATAGCAGAAAGTGTGGAATTAGTCGTTGTAGAATAGAAAAGTTATTGAGTTTAGCTTGCAAATTCAGATTTCAAAACCACTGGTGTAGGGGATAGGAGGGTTTTGGGGTATTTTCATAACAGAGGCAATTGTTGAATGATAAATAGTAATCAGTCTCCATTCACTTTGTACCCACACAGAAAGTCATCCATCCACCAATTAATCCACTTTTGTATGCACCAATGAATGTGTTTTGATGTTTTTTGTCAATGGTCATTTTTGGATATCTTCACCAGCTCCGTGTTGGTACCCCTCCAACCAACACTGACAGTGGTGAGACAGTTTCTTTAGTGGGTGTTTCAACTAGTATTCTTACCATCTGTGACAGAATCATAGTGTGTGCTCTACAAAACACAGGATGGACCATGTTGTCAGAGGGGCCCACTGTCTAGTGACCCTTGGCTGGTATTTCATGCAGCAGCACCATGCCCTAATGGATATTAGCAAGGGACAGCTGTAGGTCTAAATTGTCATCTGCTCAAGCTCAGTCACTGATGTTCTTCTTCAGGACACCGATGTCTTTGGCGAGGGTTCACATCACTTGCTGTAGTGACATTCCAGAGGCTAATAGAGACGGCACTGCAGGCCCTGCCATGGGAAACCTGCCCCTGTGTATCTGGATGATGTTCTCATCTACAGCTATACCTTCAAGAAGCATCTGCAACCCCCGGAGGAAATCATCTCTAGATTCCATGTCAGCGGCCTAAAACTGAACCCCGGCAGGAGCTGTCTCGCCCAGGATCCGATACGGCGATAGACAAAGTCAACGTCACCAGTCAACCACTGACCTCCAGCAGACATCCAGGACTCCATCAGTGTCACGACCACTTCAGTCAGCCCCAAGGGAGACACCTCAGCCTGATTCTTCTCCTGCCTTTGCCCAGCAACTCTCCAATACGGGGCAAGAAATGCAGCAACAACAGCAGCAGAACCCTGAAGTTATCGGCTGGAGAACAAACAGAAACTGCCTCACTGGCAGATTAAAGGCCGACAGAGAAGGCACTCCGACATGAATTCCACAGACTGTCTTTAAAGGATAGTCTACCACCCTGCCTCAAAGTCAGTTTTCTAGTAGGTCACTGTTGCTCAGTCTTTGCTTCAAGATGCAACCCGCTGGCTGGCCACCTGTCAGCAGTCAAGGTGTTGCAACGTGCTCACCAACTCATCAGGTGTTTTATTTCACATGACATGTGGCAATTGTGTAAACAGTACATCCCATGTGATCCCAGGAAGGCCACCAAACCGCTAATTCAGGCACCTAGGATTTCTTAACTGAATATTAAAATAGAAATTACATTACATTTGTTTTGCATGGTTTAAATGTTAACCACCCAATAGAAACCTTATCAACTACAAACACAAAGCACATAATTGGAGACATACATAATACAAGACTTACATGACTTTGAAAAGTTGTGAACACAGCATTCAGAGAGTAAAACGTCTGAGAAGTTTGAATAAGTCTTTCTCGCTAAAATGTGCACGTAGCATGCGAGAAGTACCACCTTGCTATCAACATTTATATGATGGTAGAGACAGTCTCCTCTACAGCGTATCTGAGTCAGTGAACTCATTGGGGAGAACCAGTGGGCGTGCACAAGAGTATTCCAGTGTCACACGGTACAGTTTGATAACATTGTCTGCCAGTGTAGCTAGAGCAGGTATTGGCCGAGGGGGAACAAAGGGTTAATGAAGAGCATGGTGTAATGTTGACCAGATGGGATCAATCACAGGCTAGCAGTAGCTTACAGAATGACCCACCAGGCAGTAATTCTCCTGCCAGAAGAAACAATGTCGGTTTGTGGTGCCTCTGGAATCCACAAAATTCAACAATAAAAAGTCCAGTCATGCATCCAGCGTACAGCACATTGGTGTATTTCCACCAAATGACCAGACGTTGGACAAGGGCTAATGACTATGAGCAGACTAATCACAGTTTAGACTAAATTACACCACACGGGTTTCGTAATACAACAATAATTATGATATAACGTAAGAATGATTAATAAATATGTTTAATACAAAATAAGAATTAGGAATAAAGTGATAACAGGCCAAATCACATGGCTCATAGAGCTGATGTAATATGTTAGATACATTGAGGAGCATCAGGTAGCCTACTGGAATGGAGGCCCAGTAATATGTAGGCCCAGTAATATTAAATGGTTTATAAATGTGGGAGTAATGACTAAATGTAAACTAAATGGTTTACAATGGACCGTTAACAATAAAGTGTTACTGGTTATACCTACTGTATAACTTTTCAAATTACACTGGATCCATCCCAACCTGAACGCGCCTTAATACCACGATCAGTCACTCACTGCTCTTTACTGTCCAGAATATTTCTACATGCCTATTGATGTCCTGGTGACACGTCCAGTGGGCCTTTACATGTGCAGCACATTTTACAGTGAGATTTTTATTTCAGCCTCTATAAGACTCCATATCACCGTCAATATGCACCATCCTTTATACTGTCCAAAGCTTAGCCAGTGTCACTGCTCAAGGTTCCACCATTGATGGGGCTCTTTCTATTTCAGAATATGTACATGAAAGCTTGGTATTAAGTATCACTTGATTCTAAAATTATCTGACCGCTTGCTTACTTAATATAGTCCCAGTAGTGACACATATTTACAACTAAACTGGATATGTTCATTGATACATTCAACCTGCTTACTGCAATATTACAGAGAATGTTTGTGATTCAAGCCTGCAGTAGAACGGAGGCGACTAGTAGCACATTCACTGGGTCTATCAGTAAAGGTATTTGTCACCACGGTTAGAAAAGGCACTCTTTGGCAGTGTGTGTGTGTAACCTCAGTTCCTCAGCGCGTACATTAAGCACTGCAACACATCCACGGCAGTGGAACGAGAGATGGCGTTCTCACATTGCTCTCTCGGTTTTTTCTATTTCGGGTATTTGAATGACAAATGTAGTATCTGGAACCTATAGCTCCAGGCCACTGAAACGCATTCCATATCTATTACCCATACACTGACCCTGTCCTTAACTCCCACCCAGCCGGGAACGAGAAATCCAAAGGTTATGGACCCTTTTCAAATAAAGGTGAAGTTATGCACACACACGGACATGCACGAGCACAAGCATGTGCACACATGCGCGCGCAAACACTGACACAGCCCCACCCACACATATTACATACATAAAAGCTCACCAGCCGAGACTGTCTGTTGCTCGAAACACAGATAACGGAAGACCCCAAAAAATATTTCACCAAATGATTCAAAAACAACAACATGCATGACTTTAATTACTTTCACAATATACAACTTTAATAACATAACCATGGCAGAGTTCGCAGCACAAAGGAGCAAGTACCTTGTTCATACAATATAACCGCGGTAAAAGGATGGAGCAGGTAAAACCACTCCAACACTGTGATGCCTTGATGTTTACTCCCACCTAGTGGACCCGAGAGGGAAACACTCTCAGTGGGTCGGGTGTGGTGACAGTGGATTAGAGGGCTGGTCGTCTGGGGTGGGCCTCTGGAGCTGTAAATAAGGCCCTCACACGTGTGACCACTCCTGTCTCTGACTCCTGAAAGCTTAGCTTATCCCACTGGTGGAAGGCTGCTCTCCATCTGACATCACCTCCCTCACACTGACAGACAGACGGAGAGCTTACTCGCCCCTCCGTTAAAGAATTACAACCTCAACCTTTGACCACACTCAGAGTTATGAACAAACACACACAAGACGAATACACATTGGACAAAATATCGCCATGCTACAGGTTTGTTGGGTAGTGCTATACATTTTCGACCTTAAAGGATATCATGTGTCTAAGTAGTCGTGGCGCGTGTTATCTCTGCTGCACATGTGCATGAAAACTTTGTTTCACAGGTTTGTTGTAAAACCTAAGTAACTACGTACGACACGGTCACAATCAATTAGACAAGAGTTTCGGTCCCATGCAACAAACTGTGTTTGAGACCGAATAGGATGCCTGGAGGGTGTGTCTTTCATATGGTCCAAATCTTGTCCATATCATTCATTACTTATCGCTCTTCATCATCGAGGTGAGTTCAGTGATAGCTTTCCCCCTTCCGTGACTTGTATTTTGCTCAGTCAATCTGTAAAACCTATTTTTTATACATCATGGTAAATTGGCCTAACAAACATAATGGACTGTAGGAGCTACTCGTTTTGAACTTAAAGCACATCTGGGGTATATTATCACTAAGCAGGCCCTCTTACTATCAAATCAACTGAAGCACATACATGCACGGACACGCACACACATAGAAAGGTTTCAAATTAAATGGATATAAGACCTCCCTGTGTTTGTTTAGGGGCAGGTGACGGTATAAGCAGGTTTAGCAATGTAATTTGACCTCTATGTTCTTTTGTGTTTAGGTGTCTTAGCTATTATCTGTAAAATTAATGTTCTTGTTATTATTAATCTTCGCAGAGAGATCTAGTAGCATGGCTATGATGGAAAGCCACATGTGTGACAGGAACTGGTCATATGGCTTTGGCATAACATAAAATAAGTAAATCCATGAACAACCCTGTTTCCAAAAAAGTTATGATGCTGTGTAAAATGTAAATAAAAAACAGAATGCAATGATGTGCAAATCATGTAAACCCTGTATTCAATAGATAATAGTACAAAGACAACATAAATGTTGAAACTAAGGCATTTTACTGTTTCTTGAAAAATATATTCCCACTTTGAATTTGATGCCAGCAACACATTTCAAAAAAGTTGGGACAGGGGCAAAAAAACAATGGAAATGTTGTATAATGCTAAAAACCAAACCTGACGGAATATCACACAACTAATTAGGTAAATTGGCAACATTTCAGTAACATGGTTGGGTATTAAAAGATCATTCCAGAGTGGATGGGTCTGTCAGAAGTAATGATGGGGAGGGGTTCACCACTCTTAAAGACTGCGCAGGCAAATAGTACAACAATTTAAGAATAATGTTTCTCAATGTAAAATTGCAAAGGCTTTGGGGATTTCATCATCTATGGTACATCATATCATTAGAAGATTCAGAGAATCCAGAGATATCTCTGTATGCACTGAACAAGGTCAAAAACTTATATTGGATGACCATGAGCTTCAGGCCCTCAGGCGGCACTACATTAAAAACAGATATGATTCTGTAGTGTAAATCCATGCATGGGCTCAGGAACACTTCCAAAAACCATTGTCTGTGAACACAGTACATCAGTGCATCCATAAATGCAAGTTAAAATGCTACCATCCAAAGAAGAAACCATATATAAACAAGATCCAGAACCGCCGTCACCTTCTCTGGGCCCGAGTTCATTTTAGATGGACTGAGGCAAAGTGAAAAACTGTCCTGTGGTCTGACGAATCAAAATTTGAAATTCTTTTTGGTAATCATGGACGCCGCGTCCTCCGGACTAAAAAGGAGAGGGACCATCCGGCTTGTTATCAGCACACAGTTCAAAGGCCAGCATCCATGATGGTATGGGGGTGCATTAGTGCACATGGCATGGGTGACTTGCAAATCTGTGAACACACCATTAATGCTGAACAATATATACAAGTATACAACGTCTTTTTAAAGGAAGGCCTTGCTTATTTCAGTAAGACAATGCCAAACCACATTCTGCATGTATTACAACAGCATGGCTCTGTAGTAAAAGAGTCCAGGCGCTAAATAGACCTGCCTGCAATCCAGACCTGTCACCCATTGAAAACATTTGGTGCATTATGAAACGAAAAATATGACAAAGGACACCCCAAAATGTTGAGCAGCTGAAATCTAATATCAAGCAAGAATGGGAAAACATTTCACTTTCAAAATTACAGCAATTGGTCTCCTCAGTTCCCAAATGCTTGCAGATTATTGTTAAAAGAAGAGGTGATGCAAAACAGTGGTAAACATGCCCGTTCCAACTTTTTTTAAACGTGTTGCTGGCATCAAATTAAAAATGGGCATGTATTTTTTTTAAAGAATAAAATTTCTCAGTTTCTGCTGGTATGTTGTTTTAGCACTATTTTCAATTAAATATAGGGATGAATTATTTGCACATCCTTGTATTCTGTTTTTATTTGCGTTCTACGCAGCGTCCCTACACTTTTGGAAACGGGGTTGTTCTTAGCAATAAGAGGAGATTCTTAAAAAAAACATGTATTTTTTATGAGACTCCTGCAATGAAGCAACATATGAATCAGTCTGGATTCTCCATTTCTCTGAATACAGCAAGACGGTAAATAACACGTGCTCAAAAGTCAAAAGAAAGCCCGGGTTCAAGTTGTCTGCACGGACCGGCCGTCAACTTGAAGCTGTAGGTGTCGCTTTGTCCGCTGCCTCCGTAGATACAAAAGGATGAATGAAAATGCCATTTATCAATTTTCAACTCCTACATACCCTGCACGGCCCCTTCGTCGCTTCAAACGAACGACACCTGCGCCATACGACCTGAGCAGGGGCGTGCAGCCATTCGATCGGCTTTATCTCCTGGTTCATTAGAAGGTACATTAGCCACAACGGGGTCACGCTCACTCCCACTGCCTCCTCTATTATCCCGGCCATTGTCTTGTCTCTTTTATTAGGGAGCCCACATACACCACGCCACAATACGCTGCCGAGGACTACGGCTCTTTGCAAGGCTTGTAACGTGATAACGCTCCAAAGGAGAGGCAAGAAAAAGCCCCTTGTGTCCCAGTCCAGTCCCATCTCCACCTTTCTTGTGGTCTCCTGTCGACCCCCCCCCCACTCTGTCTTCTTGCCCTCCGGCCACCGCTGTATAACACCCATCTGCTCAGAAGACTCAGGCCTTTCTCTCTCCGTAATGATCCCTTACAGCGCATTCCCTTTGTCACACACACACACACACACACACACAGATCATGTTTCACATTTAAAATGTCACGATTTTGGCATGCGGGCAGTTGAAGGTGTACCGTAGACCTTTCAGTTGAAAGAGCAACGAGTAGATATCGCTTCGATACCAGGGCAAGAGCGGCGTTTCTCTCCAAAGCCTTTGCCTGTGGTCAGTGGTGACACCAATCCCTGGAGAAAACACACAACATTGACATACAGAAGAAAGGCAGTAAAGGATGCTTCAATACAACATGTTGACCCTCTTTAAGAGCTGCATAATTTATCCCATGCTTGGCTGAATGAAGATTTCGAGTTACATAATTTTCTGAAACACCAGTGCAGTAGCTCTAAATGTCCACTAACATGGATCCAGATTGCTCCTGGAGAATACAAATGACTGCTCCAGTGTCAACAATGGTTTTGACGGGCTGAGCAGAACTGTCTATTCTATCCGACTGTTAATCCATTCATCCCTCCCTTTCTGGACCACAGAGTGATGACGGGTCAAAGGACATTTTCATCAACGTTATTCAGCTGTTTCTACATGCCACAGGACAGCTGTGTTGTAGGTTACATCCAGACGCGCCCTTGATTGGATGGGACGACATGTGTTCAGGCCGCCGCCCTCCACCACAGACACCGATAAGTTGTTACATGAGAGGACTGTTGTGACCCTCCGTCAGTCGGAGGACAGGTCGGCGAGACAGACAGGTGTGCCAGGCCAGTTGATTGTGGAGATGGACTGGTTAAAAAAACTCCACTGGTTAAAAAAACTCCACTCCAAATACACTGCTCAAAAAAATTTAGGGAACATGTAATCTTCACATTATTACACCAAGTCAGTTAAACTTCGGGGATATCAATCTGTCCAGGAAGCATAAGCGATTGTGAATCAATGTCACCTGTTTTGGTGCAAATGAAAGTGACAACAGGTGGACTGGAGAGGCAACCGCAAGACAACCCCCAAAAAGGGAATGGTTTTGCTGGTGGTGGCCACAGACAATTGCTCCCTCCTTAGTTTTGCATTTTGCTAGTGTTCTTGTCACTACTGGTAGCATGAGGCAGTACCTACAGCCCATTCAGTTTGCACAGGCAGTCCAGCTCCTCCAGGATGGCACATCCATACGTGCCGTCACAAGAAAGTTTACTGTGTCACCCAGTACAGGCTCAAGAGCATGGAGGAGATACCAGGAGACAGGCCATTACATGAGGAGAGCTGGACAGGGCCATAGAATGGCATCAACCCAGCAGCAGGACCGGTAACTGCTCCTTTGTGTGAGGAGGAAAAGGAGGAGCACTGTCTGAGCCCTACAAAATGACCTCCGGTGGGCTACTGGTGTGCATGTTTCTGACCAAACTGTCAAAAACAGACAAGATGAGGGTGGCATGAGGGCCCGACGTCCTCTAGTGGGACCTGTGATCACAGCCCAGCACTGTGCAGCTCATTGGTATTCGCCAGAGAACACCAGAATTGGCAGGTCCGCCATTGGCGCCCCGTTCTCTTCACAGATAAGAGCAGGTTCACACTGAGCACATGTGACATGTGTGAAAGAGTCTAGAGACGCCGTGGTGAACGTTATGCTGCCTGCAACATCATTCAGCATAACCAGTTTGGCGGTGGGTCAGTTATGGTCTGGGGAGGCATATACTTGGAGGGTTGCACAGACCTCCACATGTTAGACCTTCACATGCTAGCCCTGACTGCTGTTAGGTACCTGGATGAAATCCTCAGACCTTAGGCTGGTGCAATGTCAGACCTTCGTCAGACCTTATGCTGGTGCAGTGGGCCCTGGGTTCCTCCTGGTGCAGGACAATGCCCGGCCTCATGTGGCCAGGGTGTGTAGGCAGTTCCTGGATGACGAAGGCATTGATGCCATTGACTGGCCCTCATGTTCCCCAGTCCTGGATCTAACTGAGAACCTCTGGGACATTATGTATTGGTGCATTTGACGCTGCCTAGTAGCACCACAAACATACTACTGAGTCACATTATGAGTTGCTGTGATGAAATTCATAAAAGTTGGAACAGCCTGTGATTTCATTTGTTTACTTAGATTTTTGGGGTGATTTTGAAATCCAGCCCTCAGTCGGTTTGTGATTTTGGTTTCCATCAGTCATTTTTTTCTCAACGAATTACACAATAAACAGTAAAGATATTGATCTTTAAAATATTTCCTCATCAAGACCCGATGTGTGATTTAAATGTTCCCTCAATTTTTTTGAGCAGCGTACATCGTCAAGTTTACGCTGTAAAAGTTCAGAACTGGAAATCCACCCCGCTTACTCACCTCGAGTAATCTGTGACACCTGAACCTTGACCCCTGAACCTACGTCCCTGAGAACCTGATTTGTGTGTGTTTATCCTTCATGGTCATTCCCTCCAGCTATGTATAGGCAGTCAAAGAACATGCAGCGATCAGCTTGACCTCCGTGTTCCAATAACGTAAACAGAGGAAGCAATAAACCCACACCGCATCCCCTTCATTTATCTGATTACCAGAGTACATTGTGTTTGTTGTTCTTCTCACCTGTATTTGCGTTGTTCGCTGTTGACCTCCTAATCCCCAGTAAGACCCAGACCAAGCTACAGTGGTTTAACTCCATGTCTAAATATTATCCATGTGAAGGGGTTTTATGTTTCCCAGTGTATTGTTTGCACGGGGCTGGTTGGTGTGAGAGCACATTAGCAGGCTTGACTAACCCAGCCTGGCTGCTGGCCAGCTCTTATTGCCAGATATAATTAGGCCACACCTAATCCTTCCATTACAGGTGATGTACTAGAGTACAACTACACCCTCCAGATTAATAGGGGCCTCTTGGAGAGATGCCCATCAAAGCAATAGTCACTCATTCCCCTTTACTGACCTTGGAATTAAATTAGTACTGATGTTTATATCTAGATTAACAGTTCCAGTCCCAAAGGTAATAAATTTGATTATCAAGGTTGACTTTAATTGTCGCTCGGAAAACTTATTGTTGTTATGAATGTGAGCTACTTGTTGTTTGGATTTCAGAAAGCAAAGTTCAAGGCTGATGTCATGTTTGAAAACTGAACAGGAGGTCTGATGATAGCTGCTGAGCTGCTGTAAGGCTTCTGGCTCCACCCATGATAACATCACTGTTTTGAAACTTGTCATTCATTTAGTTAGAGCGATTTATTTATCTTCAAATACAGGTCTGTATCTCAAATATTTTCCCCACTCCAATTGTAGCTAACTGACTCGTAACACTGTACTACTGAGAATGGGAAAATCCGGCACTGGCAGATTTTTCTAATTAATTCCTCAGCTCTTTTCCTATTATGTAATTTCCCATAATTGTTGTTCACCTAATTTGAATGTGTAAAACAACATTCTCATCATAGCTTCTGCCAGGATATATACAGAGGGAAAATGCATCCAGCTGTAACAATTCTGGCATAATGTACCTTTTTGTCTGGGATCAAAGTGTGCGTAGGTTTCTCTATTTAGTCTCTATTTCATAGATAGGACTGGTCCCAGAGGGTTGACTCACTGAGGGGCCACTCTAACTCGCTGCTGTTGTTCTGCGTCAGCAATTGATGTGTTGCTAGTGACCCTTTTGGATCGGTGTCAGTCTTCAACGTGATACTGAGGCAAATTTAGCGCTGTTATTAATATCCTATCGTGGATAAAAACTGATCCAAACTAGACCAGTAGCAATGATATACAGATGTGCAGGGCAGGCCAAGAGTCTGACCACACTGGTGGTCCTAGGTTCTACTATCGGCTACAGAAGGAATAAATCACACATTCCCAAAGATTGAAGGTAAGCAGGTTCAGAAGAAGTAAAAACTAAAAATCTATATTTTTAATTATTTATTCTGCATTTATACAAATTACATGATTAAACACACACACACACACATATGTATGTATGTATGTATGTGTATATATATATATATATATATATATATATATATATATATATATATAACATTTAACTGGAATCATTACTACCCTTATTATTATTTGCTGAGATTTTGATTATATTCATACAACAGAAAGTATTGTAACAGTAACAGTGAATGTAAGCAGAATGTAAGCTGATTGACATAGAGTTACTGCCATGCTGTCAGGGCTTGGGGAGCCAGCTGCTTAGTCTACTGAGACAGAGACATAATATCCTCTGGGTAGAAACTGACATGGAGGTTTTGTCAGTGTGTGTGTGTGTGTGTCTGTGTGTGTATAGCTGACATAGATCCATCAGGTGCCCTCTGCTCTGTGTTCCCTGTGTGGGTGTTGCTGGAGGAAGTGTGGAGTTAGCGACCTGCTTTGCGCTGCCACCGGATGGAAGCACACGGCCCTCGCCCTGTTCATAACACATACCGAGCCGGATTAGAACAGGGAACCAAAGCAGGGGAGCACAGAAACAGGATCCGACCCCCTCTCTGATCGCTTGCCGGCCCCCGCTACCCCTCCCCAAAAAAAGATCCTTGGCACTTCCGTGTCCAATTAGTGCGACCTTGTTACGTTTCGGGACGGGTACGCATCGTGAAAGTCAAGATCGTGCCCACTGCCTGTGCCGAGCAGCAGCAAGCCAGCAAAGCCTGAAGGCTAGAGGTTATCGTGAAAATAGCAAGGCCCGGCTCTGTGAAGCGACAGCGTACCAAGCTGCAGGACAACGAGCAGCGTCGTCGTTTCCCATCCCCGGGGAGCTGCTCAGTAGACGCCCGTCCGTGTTTGTTTAGTAACAGGAGTAGGAGGGGCCGCCCAGGCCCCGGCTGACTCTCTTTGAATGGTCAAATCCGTAAAGCCGGCATCGGTTCTGACCCGGTGGCACCTCGGGGGACCATAAACCACGTGTCTCCTCTGAGATGGCCCCTCGCAAACGACAGCTGCTGAAGGTCAGACGTCAAGCCCGTCACAGGTACCGTATCAGCCCAAAGGCATGCCGGCAGCCCGCAAAGACCCTCTCAGGGCTGGCTGCGGGGTGAGTTAAAAGGCCCTGCTGGGACACTATCAGCTGCACCACAGACACTGTGGCCATGACCGCAGGCGCTGGCCGGTGTGTCTGACGGCCAGATGAAAGGCTCAGAGAGACCACGCTTACACTCAGCACACTGGCGGCCACCAGTACACACCCTGCAGAAACCTGGGATTCTTTGTTAGGTTATGCAGCCAGCTGACACAGACACTCCAGGAAGCATGTAGTATTCTGGGAGCTAGCCAGGCCCCTAGAGCTTGCCTGACCACACAAACTGAGGTCTCCATCTGCGCTATCGTTTGCTATACATTTCAGTCCGGCTCATTCCATGGCATTCGTTTAGGTGATTTTAAGATAAGTCTCTCGTGTGAAACGATTCATTGATCGGATGATCTCTTACCAATCCAACTATCAAAGTGTTCAGATGGTTCAATCGTTTTTGCAATCTAGGAATAGTGATAGAGGTACTCAGATTCTGACTCCTTTCTCCAGCCAAATACTATACTATCTACACTACATTGTACTGGATTGAGATCTTGTGGCTGAGATGGCCGTGTGTGAAACATCAGCAAGTTTAGCAGTTCTTGTCAATGGAGCTCCTGCCAAACAATCGTTTCTCTTTCAAAGTGAGTCAGATCTTTTCTTCTAGCCATGGTAGCATACAACAACATACCTCTGCTCACAGTCGCCCCATCCAAGCAGGTTAGTGTAAACACAATTGCTTATGCTCCTAAAGTGTTGCCAAATACTCCTACAATAGCAGAGCAATGTTTTTAAAAAGGCTGAAAATGTACTGACATTTTATTTATATTTGAGCTGTTTTATTGAACTTAACCATATTTGCCTGTTGCCTGGTTGCCAAGGCTTTATGAAACTCTGGTAAAAATGCATCTAAGTGAGACAGCATTATTGGTACCCAAGCAAGATAACAAGAACAATGTGAGGCCCTTCACTTAGCAATAAAACCTATGTTATGATTGGAAAGGACTGCATAGGATAGGTAATTGTTATTTTATCTACTTGAAATATAGGCTAATTTTGTGTACTGTAGATGCCAGATTATCTAATTAGCTATTTTAGCTAGCTAGCATCGTTAATCAGTGATGTGATGCATAGCCTTGAGATAGAATCAACCAGAAAGTAACAGAGTCTAGAAAATATCTCACATTGAATCTACAGAATATTGCTCTTTCAGAGTATTTCATAATTTTTTTTTATGATCTTTTTATAAAATATGTACTGATTTAACCTGCACTTCCTCTCTTCTATTAATAACAGTGTCAAAGTCCAGCCACGGTGTATTCTCACTCACTCTTGCTTTCTCACACACACACACATCCACAGATAGTGTGTCAGTATCTTCTTCTCTCTGCGACACCTCAGCTGTTTCAGCAAAGTAAAGATATAGTGCGGTACCTTAGAAAAATCCTTGTACAGGAGATTGTGTCAGTAATGCCTGTCCACCATTTTGTGTGTACGAATAAAAATGGGAGCGATAACAGGTGGAGATGCTGCACTCGATGTCCACAGATTAGAATGACAAATCAGCCCAAGCTGAGCGGTACCGCTAACTGCTCTATGTTACACACAGCTATCTGAACAGGAACCTGTCGGCTCCAAGGGTTATCCGGGCCGGGTGCCTGTGGGATCTGGGTATTAGTGGAGCAGAGACACTGACCTCAAGGGTATCGGTGCCAGGCACACCGCAGAGGATAGAGACCCAAATACCTCCCCTGTTCTGGCTGATCAAGAGCTCCAGAGGGGATATAAAGACAGGACCACTACGCAATGCAATGTGACCGCCCGACCCGCCAAATCAAACAGGGCAGGGTGGGATTTGGTCGGGGGGTCGGCTCGCTCAGCAGCCTCGGGGAGGAGATTGTGAATGGTGCTGCCGGTGGTCATATGCCACATGGTTTCACAAGCATGTAGTTCGAATGAAGCCTAGCACGCGATATGCTGTAGCTCCCAAACCGTTCATTCGGTATAACCTGATACAGTTTCTGCTTGCAGGTCAATACACCTGTTCCAACTGATTCATCATCATTATCATCAAAGGGCTCCATGAAGAGCTTGGGACAGAAATGTATACAGTGCCTCGGCCTCAAGTTCTGTCACTGTATACATTGTCACAGATCATGTCACAATAACACCGTCCATTCCATGGACGTAGTTTGAGCGCTGGGGGGCTGTAATGTGTGTGTGAGGTCCATGTGCAAGCCTGCTAATCCTGCTAACATGCTGACCTTTCAGACATGCCCCCATATCACTGGGGTGGTTGCTCTGGCCAGGACCATAAAACACACCAGACCAAGCGTAGGTTTATGTCCATGACTCCTATTCCCTGAAGGAGGGAATGAGGTTCCACATCACTACAACACATTCACTAAATAGCATGCACAGTCACACCGTGAGAACGTAAAACACAGATGCTTTAAATGATGCGCAGCATTGATTTGGATGCATGCGTTCTGTTCATGTATGTCTTTAATGCTAGCTTGAAACAATGCAGGAAAGGCAGAAAAAGGAACCAGCTCAAAAGCCAGGTTGAGTTAACCATGAAGAACTGTTGCCTTTTCTGAAAGCAGGTCCACACATCCCGATTTCAGTATGGTGAGAGGGTCTGCTTCAACAGTGGTAGAGAGCGGGTCAACCCGGCATGTTGTCGGTCCGTACCAGCACATGCTGGCCCATTAGCCTCAAAATGAATCACTTGAGTGTCAAAAAAAACGTCAACAGCTTCTGGTGATTGATGTGCAGTAGGCTCTGTGACTAGTGTCTTCTTCACTGCCCATGTGGTGGTGATTCATTCATGTTACTCATCCAAACCAATTCATACAAGCACTTGAGAAATGTAGCCTTGGGGGTGAGAATGACACCCTCAGTGTGTACTGGGTTGTCATACAAAGGAGCTTTCTGAAACATGGACTATTTTGGGGGAGTCATAACCACCTCAAAGTCCAGGGAGAGCGCAGTATGGGGGGAATCTTTGTAGTCACCCCAGTCTAGCCCTAGTCTAGCCCAGATAACAATACTGACTCTGTCTGAGTTACGAGCTGGTTCTGCTCAACTAGTCTGACATCAGAGCTCTACGATAAATCTCCTTTCTGAACACTGCTATCAACCGCCACTGGAAGCATCGTGATGATGCTGATTAGATCACATTATCTGAATCACTCGCCCTCTCTACTATTGAAGTTTTTGTTGGTAAGATTTGGTTTTCCCTCACTCCCTTTTCCACAGGGTCCTGACTCTCCAACCACAGCCAGTGTTGGTTGTCCTGCCAGCACAGAGAGCCAGCAGGGTAGGTGGACAGTAACGCAAGGTTTTGACACTTCTCAGTGCCAGCCAGAGGAAGCTGATGCCCTGTTCTCCAAATACATGGTTCACTTCCTGGTTTCTCAGTACTCTACATATCAGTGGTTACAGACCTCAGCTCATTCAAGAAGCTCCAGGATTCTGACCCTGGTACCCCCCCCCCCCACACACACACACACACACACACACACACACCCACACAGGAGACAGTTTCCCTCTCCAGTTCCCCCGCCTGTGGAATTCTCAGCCCCTCCCCGTCAAAATTGCACTCAATGTCAGCA
>JACXGI010005382.1:0-19573 GCA_016801175.1 Esox masquinongy | reverse complement strand
CGGTATGTTGTCCGTCTGTTACCAGACTGCACTGTGACGGTGCTTCCTGGTAGGACCCAGTACTGTATTAATCACTGTTGATGTTACTGTTGATATTCCCATTGACCGTAAAAAGAGAAAAAAGGCATCATTGTGATCCTGTTTATTCTTTTTTTTATGGTAATGTTTGTTTGCCGTGGTTTGTTGGTAACCACTAGTAACTGTCTCTTCCATAAAGGATATGGGATACATCTAGATGTCCATGGCCAATGGGCATGAGTCTTCAATGCAAAAACGCCAACACAAATGTTTGGCCGAACTCTGAGAAGTACACATACAAGCGCACACAGCTTTTACACTCAGTAACAACCACGGGAAATAGAGCTAGAAACAGACAGTTAAAATTATTCCTCAAAGCAATACCTAAATGTGGGACCGGGCAGCGCGCCAATTAACAGCACAGCTTAAATATAACCCCGCTCACATATCTCAATGGAGAAACAGGAGACAGGACATCACTACAGAATGAGTGCCTCCCTGCAAATGTCAACTGATTCACCGACAGCAGACACGTAGTTCTATCAGCCCGTAGTCAAATGGTTTACGCCATCTTCACATTGTCAGTATTGGTACTAGTTGTTGTTCAGTAACCTGACCATGGTCCATGTCCACCAGTAACAGGACAAATACCAATCACTGACTGATGGCATCTAATAAGCATATTAATACATTCATGCTGATTGGCTCATTTTGCCGAGCTAGGGGATGGCACACTGAACGATTAAGGACCATCGTAATGACCCAGGGTGTGGACGAACGCCATGACCCTCTCTCAGGACCAGAGCAAGCATGGGCAGACTGGGTCACATTTGACCCCTTTCCATGAAATCTTAGATGTAAAAAGTAGCAAATGACGAAGGCAAGACCATATGGTGGAAGACCATATACTGGAAATATAAGGGAAACAAGTCACCCTTAAGTTTCTGTTAAAACATTTTTATAATCCATCAATCAGGAATCTACTCTTTTAGGATTTGAGTGTACTATAGCGCAAAATATGAAATCAACACTATTGGCTTTTTAAACATCCTACTTTCTTACATAGACAATTAAAAGTGATTCATAGAGCAAATATCGTTATGTTGTGGTTTAGGCATAATCGGGAGCTTCGTCAACACACAGGCAATATAGATGTCTTTAAAGACATTACATGGACTTAGGGAAGTGCATTACTCCTGACATGATATTAGTGCATCAATTGCTTTCAGTCTGTTAATGATACATTAACAATGAAGAGCATAGCTTCAGAAGAAAACATGACAGTAAGGAATCTACAGTATTGTAAAGAGGAAGCAATGCCAAGGCAAACACACAAAGAAACATATTTGCGAACACATGTATTAACATGCTATGCTTGTCCTAGAGCTAACAAATATGCACCTTAAGTACAAAAAATGAAAGATCCAAACAAGCTTAATCATATCCCAAGTCAGCTTGGGTTTATGGTGTCAACAGTAGCAATCTGCATCCCTTTTGTGGAAGAACTTTGCCAGTTGTAATTTACCTGTCAAACAGAAATAAAATAATTAAAAATAAAACAACAAATTAGTTATATCATTCAAACTCTTGGTTAAGTTATGAGGATTGTAGCTCTCCTAAAGATGAAAGGAGATCTGGAGTGTACATTACAATTGCTAGAGGACCAGGCCTCTCAGTTGCCACATCACAGAGGACTTCGTGTCAGTCCTTTGTGGTCCACATACACCCTTACAGGCATAATGACACTGAACACTGGCAATCAAGTGACTATTTGCTGCTAGCAATAGTGTGCATCTGAATAGGCTTACTTATGTAATGAGTATTCTACAGCTGGTACAGTGATATAGAATAACTGTAGTCTTCCATATGCATAAAATGTTAAAGATGAAATATATTTTCACCTTTTCCCTCCAAATGCCAAACACACTTATTTACAAGCATGTCCTAGTAAATACGTGTTGTGGGCATCCTAATTTGAGCTGTGTAGCCACTAGAGGAACCCGACACCGTGCGCGAGCGGTAAATATCAGATTAGGCAGGGAACATGTATCGCAACCGAACGTCTCCAAATCGCCTTCAGCATTTTGAAAGCTAACCCGAGGACATCAGGAGAGTGACATAATCCTCAAGTCATTCCAAAACTGCGACCCTACAAATGGAGTGCCAGGGGTGGTTTGGAGATGTGTGTTGGAGCTGTTTGGTAGTGCAGAGGTCGAGAAAAGAAGGGCGGACACTTCGATACGTCAGCGCCCTCAAAGCTATAAATCTATCTAAACCGCCTTCTGCGTCCAGTACTGCGTTATGCACAGACAGCTGCACATCTGTAATGCTAGTGCCAGTCTGGAGAGCCTGCATGTGGACAACCACCTCACTCCTCGCTCGGACACCGCTTGGATATAATGGAGAATACACATTGCCCTAATCTGCTGTTAGAATACAAATCCATTTGGGGTATGAAAACGTCGAGTAAATCTTGATAATCATACATGTTGATGTGGAGGACGTTACGGACGTTTTTTATTTGATTTTCTGCCATGAAAAAGGTCAAAGGTAACACTTAACTTTATTTCAAAAGCGCGTTTCTGTGCGTTTCCACGCGCCTCGGCTTTTGGCGTTCCTCTCAGCTCCCTGCGTGGGGAAAGCTGATGTCTTCATTTGACTCTTTGCAGTTGGTGATGGTGGATCTCGCTCGGATTTCCAATGTGGAAACCAGCATCCAATTAGTTTGCGACTGAGCGCCTGGAGAGAGAGAGAGCGCGCAGCGGCACTTAGAACAACCAGTCACTCCAGCGCGCAGCCTACCTGTGGGCAGACGCATAGTTTTGGCGCTCTGTACAGAGGTGTACAGAGGGAAGATAATACGCTCATCAAGCCTTGTTCCGTTCATTTTAATGGGGATTTTTACTAGACCTACCTTTTTTGATATTGTAAATTACGGAATAACGCATCGGATCTTGTTTATGTCGCTGTTATCAGATACAACTGTTTATTCTGAATATTTCGTTTGGATACAACAACTTCTGACTCACCAGGGAACATTAAATGCATCGCTGTGAGTTGGATTATAATACTGATAGCAATTGCAGGTCTGCAAGGGCCAGATTTAAGGTAAGCAAGCACCTTACGTTCAGTTATTGATTGCGCAATATTGTTGAGATGCGTTTAGGCTATTGTAGGCTATCATATTAATTAAACCACATGTAGGGACATCAAATCTATTCTTGATAACCTTTAGTCTACACCGTAAGCTAATCTTTTGAAAGGTAATATGCATCAACTATGCAAAAAATGATATACATTAGCAGTGTGTCAAAATATGTATATTGGAAGCAAGTGATTCAATATATTATCCAAAGCCTATTTGAACAATCTCACCCTATGGACATACTTTAGCTGCAGCCTATCCTATATTAACCAGAGTCAGATATGAACATCTTGTATTTACAATCTGCTGAATACATGCCAACATTTAGGCTGTCTAAAGAAAAGCAGCTAAAGCGTCCACGAACGAAGTTTTGGCACACCCATGCCTATGGCGTCCATCCATTTCAGTAACACGCAATAGTAAAATATCGCTGAAGTAGAACTGCAATTAGTTGTAATTGACGTTTTGTTTGGATGAAAATGTATCAGAAACGCAAAGAAATACCTGTGCACGGAAAAAAATTAACAACATTAAGAACACCACAGTTATTATCATCATTATTCATGTTCATATCTTTCATAGGATCCATTTGACATTATATAGTTGAATATTTGGTACAATGTAAAGTTAAATCATTTGGATAACCAGTAGTGTGCATACATACAAATAACAGCATTGACACTAACAAAGAATGTAGGCTTGTTTCACTGTTGTTGAATTAGCAAAAACTCTTCATATAAGAGATGGTTGATATTACTAAATTGTCATCATTACCCCACAGAGCTTTCTGCCCATTTCTGCAAATAAGGTCAATATTAAATGCAGTCAATGTGTTTACATTATATACATATTCCTACCACTCACAGTATCAATCTCAAGTCTTTATGCTTCAGTAGTGAGTTCTGTCTTTGGCACAGTGTCCAGTCCACATCCTACGTATGTTTACATTGCAATTTCAAAAGGTTATTTCAAAGCTTGATGCAACTCCCAATCCCGCCTGGCTTTCCGCAGCTTCCTTCATAGGAACTGAGTCTAAGATGAAGTTATGGGATGTTCTGGCCACGTGTTTGTTGCTCCTGAGCTCCGTCTCCACACGCCCCCTCTATCAAAACCTTCAGCCAGCCAAGCGAGCTCACCACTCAGATCGGTACGCTGATTCCCGGTCCGTGTACGTGGAGGAACCAGAGCTCCAGTCCGAGTCTCACGGCCTGCAGGAGATCTCCATGGAGGATAAATGTAAGTCAAGTCCACCGCACGCCACATGCCTGCTAAAGTGAGAGTAAATCCTTTTGATTAAGATCCGGCATCTGCGTTCTAGATAGTGATTATTTCTTACAGGGATCGATTATGTCTTAACAGAGTTGCTTGACCAGACTGTTGCAAGAGTGTGGCAACACAGTGACTAATGTCGTTCCCTGGTTCTCAGTTCTGAAGTGTATGTGGGTTTGAAGAGGGCTGACACACACCATACATTAAACACACCCACTGGAAAAGGCACATCCAACCCGCCATTTATGGTTTGGTACTCAGTTTCTTCAAAGGCCTTATTACCAAAACAAATGTGGTGTGCTGAGGCCAAACATGTAACCCAAGGCCCAGAGAGGATTTATATCTGTTTATGTGGTGGCCTTGCAATGTGTTCTGTATTGCACATATCATGTGTTTTAAATAGTCCGGAGTGCTGCACTGGTAAGAAACAGCCCTCTTTGGGTTCAACGGTGTATTTTGGTGAGTTAAAGGATTAAGAACCGCGTACGGCCTTTCGCCTATGATTCATACACTGTTGCAAGCTTTTCATCAATAAAGGGACCGCAGTCAATGTAATAGATGGCTTTTTTACATTGGTTTTCGCAGGGATATTGCATAATAATAGTCTGTGAAAATGGTTTCAGACAGCCAGCATAGTTTTTAATGTAGTTCCTGTGCAGGTTTATTAAAGATACTTAAAGTTGTGTTACAGGTGCAGAGGCTGTGGTCTGACGGAAACGCTCTTAGCTTAGACGACTGGAGACCAGGGTTCAAATGCCTGTTCCAATTCATCATGCCTATCTGTATCTATGCTGTCATTTCCTGTCTCCATAAATTGTTGAAAAAGAGCAGAAAATATCTCAGTATAAAAACGTGATACAGACGGTGTTTACATACAGAGCAGTGCTCAATGAAACGGAAAGATAAAACATGTCTACACACCAAACTGACAACATAGTGAGCCGCTATGCACAGCTAATCACCGGGGTTTGTGTCCACACACCTGATTGTCCTTCAACCGTGTCTTTACTTTAACGTATATGTGAATGAGCGGTATGTGGTAGGCAGTGTGTTCCAGACACGGGAGGCTCTAACAGAGAAAGACGTCTGTTTGAAAGGGCTTTTCTTCAGGGTAACTGTGCAGTCAGCTGTACAGCAGCGAAGACCATTTAGAATCCTGAATACAAAACATGAGTCTCAGGCTATTCCCAGCTCAGGAGTGCACAGCTTTAGGGAATCTAACAGTAATTATTATTGAACTATTGGGCTTTCTATGAAGCACCTTGAGGGCCTGTGTACCCAGACTGAATGTGTTTTAATGCTGTGCAGGAAACCTGGGCCCAGCTAGCCAAGAAAGATAGTGCGCTCCGTGCAAGAGGCGTCCATACCACAACAGTAATTGGTCTAACATTAGGCTTAAACATCTTTCTCTACTGCTGTGGCAACATCGCACCGGCATAAAAATCTCCATGTTTCAGAAGGAGCAAACAAATAGCGCCAAATGCAGAGGCTAGTGCCCGACATTCCTTGTCCTGGCTTGTTTACCCTCATCCCTGTCTCTCTGGGACTGCAGGACCTGTGCTCTCACCCTGTCAGAAAAACATAGCGTGTTCCCCTACTAACCAAGTTAAGAGTAGTGAAACCTTGAAACAGATGGCGGTCACATGAGAAAGACCGGACATTACTACTACGCAACACTAGTGAGAACCAATAACAGAGTGCACAGTTGAGTGTTTATGTTCATTTAGCAGCTGGCAGAGCAAGGAATTCCATTTGTTTAAAAGAACATGACACTGTCATGTCTTTGCACAGTAGTAAACTGGGCAGAACTCTAGATAAGGCATGGAACGTTTAGACCGGGGGAAATGTTTTTCCTCTCACCTCATATTCGGCTAGCGTAGGTGAATGACATCAACTAGCCCTGTTCTGTAACTTAAGACCATTAATAATGCACCAAGGTGTAAACAACCAAGGATCACAGTGGGAGGTTTGGCCTTATGAATCGGGTGAGATGTCTGAGGTAAGCGATGAATCTCGTACCCGTTTCAAGTAACCTTTGGAGGCCAGGTTGTCTGCAGTTGATCCACTGCCTATGGATACAGAACCTCTGGAGGCCAGGGTGTCTGGTCTTCATGTGCACGCTCCGCTAGGCTACACAAAGTGACTGATGTTTTTATTAGAACAATAATGCATTGACCCCTGTCGGAGCCTTGTCGGGACTTCACATTTGACTCTGTGGCGCTTCACAGTGGTAGGCTTCAGTGTTACCTAAATCATAACCATTGTTAGTCGGGAGAATATTTAAAAAATAAGGGGAACAGAAGAGGGGTAGGTGTTGCTGTGGAACTATTCTCCTGTCGGTCTGTCTAGAATAGGGTCCTGTTCTATTGTCTACTGTCTGTTCTTTGGCTAGTTGATAGACCCACACAGTATGAGATGTCAACATCAAAGGACACAGGGTGTCTATACAGATTAGCCCCTCGGTCACCTGATACAGCTGCAATGGCCCAATCAGCCGCGGAGCTGGGTGAATCACATGACTTGTAGCCTGGCATAGGGACAGGTGAGACTGGTGGCACCCGGTGCCACAGAGAGGTCCAGTTTCTGACACCATCACCTGCCAAACAGACACGCCACACAACACGGCCACCCTGTGCCCAGTCCAATGGCGCCTGGAGTAATCACGGCAAGGCAAGCTTCCCAGCATTCCCACTCCACTTACCCCCCAACCAAACAAACATGTCATCATACACCTGACATCGCTGTGGGGTAATATGATTAGTGTCACGTTAATTGAGTCATTTTACATTGTTTTCTGTGATCTTCTGAGTGGCTTGCCAGACATTTACGCGCCGCGGAGAAGAAGCAGAAGAGAGTTTATACTATAATGGAATCAATATGTATTACATGAGGATCAAAGGGCTCTCAAGGTCTCTTTTTGTTTCCCTCGGCAGATGTTGGAGGGCTTCCTGCATGTTTAGAATTTGAAGCAGAATAAGTGCTCAGAGATAAAATCTGCTCTAACTCAATGTCACAATCCGTATGATTCCCTTCTAGTTGTGCTTTGAAGCTCCAATTCAGTATTTTAAGAACAGAGTAGGCCGTTCCAAGACTAATAAGATTACAGACAAAGACTACGCACTGTCAACTGTTACAGGTGGTGAAGCATTGCTGCTCAACATTGATTTACCATTGAAATTGTTACTAAAAAATGTTTTCTTAATTATTTTGTTAATTACAACTGGGTGTCTGTCATCAACCGTACCACTGAGTCACCAATAATTACCCCTTTGCATCCTCTGTATCTTACAGATGACATCACCGGCCCATATCCGGACCAGTTTGATGATGTAATGGATTTCATCAAGGCTACCATTGGCAGACTCAGGAGATCATCAGAGCCCACCGGCGGCACAAAGGGAAGGAGGGAGCAGAGAGAGCAGGAGAGACAGAGAGGAACAGCAAACACGGGCCGAGGAGGCGGAGGGAAAGGAGAGGGGAGAGGAGGGGCTAGAGGAGGACGTGGGGAGAAGAAGGGTCGAGGACGAGGGGGCAAAGGAAGGAGCAGTGAAAGAGGCGAGCAGCGGACAAAGCCGGTCGAAGGACGAGGCTGCTTGCTCAAAGAGGTCCATCTCAACGTTACAGACTTGGGGCTGGGATACCGGACCAAAGAGGAGTTGATCTTCCGGTACTGCAGTGGCCCGTGTTCAGACGCAGAGACCAACTACGACAAGATCCTCAACAACCTCACCCACAGCAAGAAGCTAGTCAAGGACACGCCCTCCCGCACCTGCTGCCGACCAATCGCCTTTGATGATGACCTGTCATTCCTGGATGACAATAACGAGGACTACCACATTCTGCAGAAGCATTCCGCCCGAAAATGTGGCTGTGTCTAACTCGGGGAGAGACGAAAGAAAGGCTGACAGACAGACCTGGATAAGTGGGAGCAGTCGGCCAGTCAGAGGGACTGGATCAGTGTCTTGGAAAACCGGAACCGAGTGGAGAAGTCAGCAACATCAGAGACATATACAGCCCAGTGGCGTCTTACCACCCATGGCCAGTGTTAGCTTATCCTGTGACCTACTCCTGAAAAGTTACAATGGGGTGAATCTCCAGTGATTAGGCTGATCCAGGGCCCAGGTCAGCTCACCTTGGAGAAGGGTCTACTCCGTGCTCCAATGACAGTTTATGACTGACATTGATTACCTAGAAATTCAGCTTATAAAAGAGGCATTCGGAATTAATTAATGATTGGATCTCGTCCTTGGGGGCCTGCATGGATGCTGTTTCATGTACCTGAGGAACCACTGTGTTAGACTTTAAGGCTTCTGAGGAGTTGGTGAGATAAAACGCGGCTCCGGATATGGCAAACTGGTCCGTCCCTCCATACATCAGTTATTTCTGGGAACATCAGTTTTCCGTCACCAGCTCCTGAGGCTAACTGTGAGAGCAGACCCTGTCCTGACGAGTATTACCAGCTGTAGTCCAGTGTTCTGGTTCCACGGCACAGACTGGATCTTGAAGTTTACATTCACAATGAACGAGGGAAAAAAAAGTAGAGAGTACTCTTGAACCTGCCTACAGCAGAGAGACATTGTCTTGTACAACACATCCAATGTAAAATCCATGATATTTAGAATTATATATAAGATGTATTTATTAAGATGGAATTAACTTATTGTTATTTATTGCAGTCAATTTTATGAAAAGAAATGTTTGTTTTTCTTATTTATTTGAGCTTTGTTTTGTCCTAGATAGTGCCAAAGCGGAGCATTTGTTTTCTAAGGGAAATCAGATTGTGCTGAAACAACCAAATTCAAGGTGCAGCCAAAGCTAATCAAACTCAACCTTCAACTTCAAAATGCTTTACAGTTCGATCTCAAATCCATGGTAGTTAATCCTAAACCCACTGCTGATTCCAAAACATCATGGATTAAGGAGAATAACAGAAGGTTTCAGGTTTTGGGAGGGAGAACCGAGAGAAGGAGAAACAGGGCGGAGCGGACCAATTTTAACCTTTTTCACCGAAATAAAAGAAACCTATCTCTGCTTACAATCATTTTGAAAGATGCCAGGTTTGAGCGTCTTTGACAGTGTTTCTCGTTTGTCACTAATGGAAAGCAGAAAGAATTGAGTGGCCTGGGACTTTAGGGTCTGACGGCCTGAGAGAGACCGGTCGACTGCTCCTTACTTTTAACTCCAAGTCGAGGGGTAAACAGACTTCTGGCAAAACCATGGCGTAAACCATATGTTTACAAAGGAGCATACAAACCCGGCTTTCTCAGTTTATTTTCAAGACATAATGAAGTTTAACTGCCAGTGGTTTTCCCAGAGAGCTGTGTCTTTCCATACAGTACTCTTTTCAACATTAATTCAAGAAATCCTCTTCCAGAGAGATTAACAAAAATCTCTCATTGGTAGAGAGACGGTGCCGGACAGATTGGATATGGGCAGCCTGCAGGTACATTATCTTCAACTCACTCTATTACATTCTGGAAAGTAATGTGTTGACAGCTCACAAAAAAAAGCTAGAAAGGAAAAATGTCATAGAAGCAGTCGGTAAACACCTTTGACAGCCTGGCCTATGGAGAAGGGACCCATAGTACTTGGGTCATCACAGTGAAGAAGTTGATGGTAGCTTGGCTGCCAGGGTCTTATACCTCAACCCTTCAGATGGGTCCTTGGCTCCACACCAAGTCTGGGCAAAGGCTTTGTAGTGGTTATAGTCCCAGTAGGCTTTAACGTTCCTGGGAGTCTCTGGGTCTCGGTCTGTTCTGACAGACACACAGGTCTTTCTCACTCATCTGGGGTTAGTCAGAACACCATCCTCTGACATGCAGCTTAGCCATGCTACTCCTCCTGGCAAAGGCTGTTTAATACCATTTAAGGGAGACCTGGCTGCAGGCAGGACAACAGAAACAGATCGACTCGGTGACATCACTGAGGGAGAGACAGGGGAGAGCTGTGGGATCCGAGCCTTCTCATTGTGAACTCTACACAGCATACCATCAATAACGACCCCGAATTCCCACTAAACAGAAAGAACACTAAGAGGAATCTTCCAAAGCACAACACTGCCAAGCCCTTATTCCACGCTCGTAGAGAAGAGCTTTAAGTGAAGCCCAGAAATAGGAAGCCCCACGGCAAGTCTTGATGTTAGCATGGATTACGGAGCGGAGTATCTGTGCTCACTCAACAGCAACCAAGCCAGCTTTAGTCCCATAATCCCTCCCCTGAACACAGAACAAATCCACGGCCTCAAGCTGAATTTAGGCCAAACATTTTCAGAGAAGGAAAAACAAAGCTTTATCACAGCATACTTTTATCAATTGGATCATCTTTCCCATTAATAACATATTTCTGCCTTTCCAGATAAGAAATGTGCATTCTGGAGAATTCCCAAAAGCCTCTTGGGGACTTGCCCATCCGTACCTTAGAATTGTGTGTGAACTGTGACTGACCACTTCCCCCGTCTTTACATACTGTTAGCAAAACTGTCAGTGTACTTTCCCTGTGTGTTCCAAAGCCAAGCAGGTATTCTGTCAAGGTGACACATGTCTAAATGTAGAGGACTCGCCAACACCCAGCAGAAGGACAGGATTGCATCGTTGTTTTCAGATCCATGTTGTGATTACCTCTGTGAAAGAAAAGGTGTAATGTCTCATTTGTTTTCTGTTACTGAACCAAAGCTCTCAAACTTTATTTTTGTACAATATTCATTTTATAACTTTTTACAGAATTAAACTTGTTTTTATCAAAATGTTGCCTCTCTTGACGGGTCTTGAATACCAAACGCTGGTTCCTTCAGGGAGCAGATTAATCTGAAGAAATATTGCCAGGTGCTCGCTGGTAAGAAAGTTATTTTATAACAAGACGAGTGCCAAAATGATTCTCATGATGGAAGAACTGCTTGTTGGAAGGGTCAACAGCACATGTTTAGGGCAGAAGTGAGGTGAGGGTTATAGGTTGTAAGGTGGCTAGGGAAAGGGGGTTGGATGAGAGCAGGAGTGTGCGTGTGTATGTACAGGGGTTGTAGGTCTGGATTAGAGAGGAGAGAGCCCCCTCCAATACATTCCTGAAAGCTGGCCGAGAGCTGTACGGTAAACAGAAGATTGCCGTGAAGAGACACCACACTGTAAATCGAGGCACTTAGGCAGAATGTTTCCACCATGCCGAGAAGATATGTAAACGCTGATGAAAAAATGGCACAGTTGGCCTTGCCGTGTGAGTTAGTCAACTTCTGCCGATGTGTACCCGACTCAAGGTTTATGTGCTCCCATTTCTTCCAGCGGCTGAAATGACAGGACCAGTCGTGTACACAATGTAGTCCATAAAGCCAAGCCAGGAAGATGACTTGGTACCATCGTCCGCTCCAAAGACATTCATTTCTCACGAACTCAAAACACAGGCCAAGTATTGGGGGCAAGGAGATGAGGACAAACTTGAGACCGAGACAGAAGAGAGATTTGATCCTCTGACAGTTTCATGCCTCACCGAGCAAAACACCTACACACACACATTCCCTTTGCACACTACTATAGGAGGCTGATGATCATAGTGGACATGGGTGGACTGTGACATCAGCCTCTTCAGCGTTCTAACATTCTGTCATTCCGGGCTGGTAACAGACACGGCTGTAGCCAGGGGCTGGTGACATCACCACCCTGAATAGTAGCGCTGTTCTGAGGGATTAGGCCTTAGGAGTTTGCGGTTGGCTAAGCCAAACTCCTTTGGGACTCATTATGGTTTTTCAGGACGTTTGAGGCTTTTTTCATGAACTGGCCACAGCCCAGACGATGAGCAGCTTTCGAGGGATTGTGTTTTAGAACAGGCTTTCTAGTCTGGATCTCTTGGGATGATTGTTTGTGTAGGGTAAAGCACCAGTGCATCCTGTGTTATTACATTCTCTGAAAGGGAAAGACAGAGTTAATTGATTTTCGTCTAAGTTAACACAACATGGCATGACGAACAGGTATTCAGAACGGTGAAAGAAAACCGCCACTTTTAAAGACACTACTAGCGTTCATCAATATTGAGCGGTCCTCTCAATCCATCGCAAGTGTTTTGGTAGGTTAGCCAGAGGCTACATTCCCAGAGATCGTATTAAATGAAATCAAGCATGTGATCCATAGAGTTTATAGCGTCTTCTGTCACACTAACATAATTATAGGGTGTTTTCAAACTCATTTGCTTTCAGACAATTTTTTGGAGAACTCTGCGCGGTTAGCTTACATTTTTTTGTGCAGTGCAAATGTTCTGAATGAACTCCCCTCAAAGGAGCCCCCAAAGGAAAGCGTCCTGACACCATCTGGAGGGCTCGTCTGAGTTGATGGAAGTCCTTGGTTCAGTTCCCTCTTTAGTTCAATATGAACACAAAGCTTGCCAGGTTCACATCATTATTCCTTGGAGTACTGAAACACTCTTTACCACACACTGCCTCTCACTAAACGTGCCAAAAATCTGCAGTTAATATTCAGCCCAAGTTGTCACCAATTTTACCTTGAATATGGTAATCATCTTTAACAAATTGCCAAATAAAGTGGTGTCAGTTGATCCCCAGCTGTCCAATACATTTTGATAGTATGACTTGTCCTGCGCTGTCCATTTACCCAATGAGTAAATGTAAATGGAAAAAAACCTTGGTTCTCTTTTGAATAAAGCAAAGCACACACAAAAGGTCTCAGACCACAAAAATGCTGCCGCGGCCGGCAAGCCCCCACTGAAAGACAAGAGCAGCAGGGACACAGAACTGTTTTCCACTCCACCCCAGAGCTCCATTTAAAGAGCACTGAAATCAGTCACTTTAAAAGAGGACTGACTTAATGTATACAAAAAAATATAGACACACTACAATAGATTTAGGAGAACACTGCTGATGGCACTTGTAGTTGCGAGGGTTAGGCGAAAGCAGCTATTAAAAGGACGTTTTAAAAATGCCTAACTATGCAGCACTAAGACATTCTGGAGGCCATAAGGTACATATGGGGTAACTTTTTACCAGTTGTAGAGTATAAGAAACACACACATGACCTGTTCATGGACACAAAAATAACCTTCAGGCAGTTCCTAAACACACGCTCTTCTATAAATAATAGATTGTAAGTTTGCATGATTTGGAGTGTTTTTTCTGAATGCAATCATATTGTACATTTACAGAAAAAAAGAATTCACTTTCTGCCATCAATATTTAGGAATGTTTGAGTCCTGCAAATGAAAATGTGCAACTGAAATAACATCTAAATAAATATTTACTTGAAGGAGTGACTCACCAGAGGAAACACATGTATGCCCTTCAGTTTATGACTAACACGAGGAGACTCTCTTAGAGGGTGAAGCCTGACAGTTCGAGATGGATTCTATCTGGCTTTGGCCGAGGCCGCGCAACAATACTGTCCAGCTGAACGTCCTGACATGGGAATGCAGCTCATAAGACAATGCATCCATGTGATGGGATAAAGTTAGATGGGGTCCATGCAAACACACACACCAAACATATAATTCGGATGAACTATCCCTTTAATGGCTCCGGAATAACATTACATTTGATTTGAGTACAAAAGCATTCACAAATGCATATACAAACACACCAACACAGCATACAGACAACAGAAAGAGACAGATGAACGCAAACACAGACACACACAGACAGGCCGCGGCTCAGATCTTGCGTTTCTTCCACTCTGGTTCCTTGTCAGCCTCTTCGTCGGACTCTTCCTCCTCTTGAAATATCGCATCTGGTTGGGTCCTGGCGGAACATAGCGAGGAAGGGAAAAAAAATAAAATTAAGCAAGTAACGAAACACATCTTTGACTTCACCAAGACTCAACATTAAAACATTAAAGAGACGGAGACAGAGCTAGGAGGGACAATGTGACCAGATGAATGAGAGACAAAGGCAGAGGGAGAAAGAGAGACAAAAGCCAGGAAGGACAGGATGAGATTAAACCATTTCCAGGTTTTTCATCACTCTATTCTGAGCAGTGATTAAAATCAAACATCTGTCCTGGAAGAAGCACGACACCAGCAGACAAACAAACTGATGAGCGTGCCCACAGGGGGGATGGATGTTAGGAACTACTGAGTAGGGAATATTTCCAGAAGTTCCAGAAAACACCTGCAGCGCGTCGTCTCCCTGAGGATAGTTTACAGACAACACCCTTCAGGAGGTCATCCAATGAGCAGGCGAGAAAGGTGTAACCCAATATGTACTCGGTTGTGTGTGTCTGTGTGTTTGTTTGTGTGACAGCCTATCAGAACAGCCCAACAACTGGGGTAACCGGATAATATGGCCAAGTTGCTACAATGCCTGTCGTAAGTGTCACCGTTCCAATTAGCCATGGGAATTAATGACTGAGGTGGGCGGGCCGAGCCGAGGCAGGACAAACTCCACTGGCACGGTTCCATTCTTAGGCAAAACTCCGGAGCCTGTCGCTCGTTGTACCACAGACAACTTCCTAAAAGCACACACCTGTATGGAGGACGAGGACGAAGATGAGGATGTGGTCGTTGGACGGTTCATTGGGATTGTGTTGCCAAAATCAGACAGATGCATAATGCATGTGAACATGACACAGGTGCCAGGAAAGGTGTGACTGCTACTGTTACTCAGAGGGCCGAACCAGAATCTGACCAGAATCTGTTCCTCTGGGCCACGTTCCATCATCCAGCCTTCAAATGTAGGCGGAGTCTTGTACAAATGGGACAATAAACAAGACGGCACATGTAAGCTCTGTAACGGAAATCGTAGAGCGTTGTTTAAGTCAATGCGTTAATAAACACATTATTTCCTGTGCCAACTACATATACTGAGGGATTATTTCCTGCCATGAACAACGTTTATATGAAGCTGCTAGTATCATCAACGGGGTCCGCGTGTCTACAAAGGCTGACGTTTTCCTTCAACACCTTTAGATCAGAAGTGTTCCGGCCATTTGGCAGCGTGTCAGAAGGGACAATGAGGTGGAACACGAGGCCTCTCAGGTAGCTGATTGCCAGTCCTCCAGACCTGGGGCTCAGCATGCAGCTTTTCAAACATTAATGTCTCACCCAGCATGCCGTGCAAGCACTGTGCAACCTAAGCACAGCCCAACAGATTACAAACAAGACCTGCTGAAGACTCACCTTACTGTCAGTCCATCTGCCTGCCGGTCTGTTTGCCTGGCTAACAGTCCGGCTGGCTGGCTGGCTAACAGTCCGGCTGGCTGGCTGGCTAACAGTCCGGCTGGCTGGCTGGCTAGCTAACAGACCGGCTGGCTGGCTAACAGACCGGCTGGCTGGCTGACTAACAGACTGGCTGGCTGGCTGACAGACCGGCTGGCCGGCTGGCTAACAGATCGGCTGGCTGGCAGGCTAACAGACCGGCCGGCTGGCTGTTTAACAGACTGGCCGGCTGGCTAACTGACCTCCCATCAGGTTAGGTCAGGGTGTTAGGGTTGATGTTAGGTTAAGGAGAAGACAGAGTAAATAGTATTATTAATACATTTTTGGTCCTCACAAGGAAAGTAAAACCAAGGCGTTTGTGTAGTGGATCTTACTTGCTGTAGGCTGGGGCCACCCAGTAGGGGTTTTCAGAGGCCTCCTTGGCGTGTCGGAGGATGGCCTGACGAGGGTTGCTGTCGTCGGTTTTGTCCAGAGCAATGTTCTTGACAATGAAGGAGGACAGAGTGCCTCCATGGGCAGCCACACGTCCTCCACGACCTGAGAGCAAAAAAAGGATCCCTGGGTTAGACACGCGAGTGCACGCACACCCGCGCGCGCACATACAAACGTGCACACGCGCGCATGCGCGCTCAAGTCTGTTAGAAAAGGGGGTGAGTGGGACCAGTGTTCTTAATTTGGTTTGAGATTATTGCACTTCATATTTTGATGTCTCTTATGTTAGGTAACCTTCCCAAAAGGTCCAGGTTTTCCAGAAACCATGGTTGACATTTTGGGAAAGTTACCATCAGTTTGCAACCTTACTCTGTCTTCTTGCTTACCTTCTCACATGTCCACCCACACACCCCCCTCTCCCCAAACATTTCAGTCCTTTTTTTAGAGCCCTCTAATCCGGTTAATAAACAAATGAAAGTGACTCGTTCCACTTCATCTTCAAGCGGTGCACACACAGACAAGTATGGGAGCAGACTGATCTCAGAGCGTGACTGCTGAACACACAGCTGGGAAACATCCCGTCAGGAGAAGTGGGGCAGCACCTCAGCTTATTGAGTGAGAGCTCCGGTAAAGTGTGACTGCGTAATAGAAGCAGACAGTACCGAGAGGACGGAGGACTCCTTAGGGCAGCTGTGTGGTTAGAAATGAGACAACAGCTAAAGCCAACAGCTAGCCAAAACCCATAGAGTCATACAGTCAAATGGATTTATCATAGACTGAAAATATATTCTGTTGTTTGCCCCAAACCGCAGCTGTGTAACGTTACAGCATCTGTTAGTGTGGGAGGGGCTTTGGATTCATCTGTCTGGTTAGCAAAGAATAATTGTGTCCATTTCTTTCAAGAGGAAAGACACTGATCCAACAAGACCTTGGTTTGGATGCACCTGCCTTGGTTCATACCATATTTCCATTTTTTATTTCCCTTACAAATATTTCCCAACATAAAACCAATGTCAACATACAATAATAGATTTCTAGTGCCAGTGTTTGAAAAGAAAAAATCAAACAGAACGAAATGTCAATGTATCATTTGTAATTCAGGAAAATAAGAATTTTGGGGGTTGGATTAGCGAATATTCAGGCCTGAATACTTTTACAAGGCACTACAAAAATATTAACAGTATGTACTGAGTGTGTGTGTGTGTTATATATATATATATATATACACACACATACACACATACACACACACACACACACACACACACACACACACACACACACACACACACACACACACACACACACACACATATATATAAAAAGTAGTTTGAGACAATGTTTAGTGGTGTGTTGCCCATCACCTGGTCCAGTGACGGGAGGCTCAGGCTTGTGGGACTTCAAGGGGTCCAGCCTGTCTTTCTCCAGCTGTTTCTTAGTGCTGCGTTGCCGGGCCTCGCGGAACATGGGAAGCGCATGAGCTGGAAGGACAGAAGAGCCAGACGTTAAACAGATAAGTCAGACACCCCGCTTCTCCCACGTGAGTAGGCTTTCTGGCACGTTGGACACCAACGGGGTCATTAACACTTCCGTGTTTATATTTACACATCGACATTTCACAGATTGCTGAACACCACCACAATAAATGCCTCGGACACTTTATAGGGCAAGTGTGTGTTCTCTGTCTATATGAGTTATTGTGTTTGTGTCCACCGTGTGTACTCTTGTATAACTAAGTACCAGTGTGTGTGTGTGTCATGCGTGCATGTGTCTTCTCAGGGGTTAGAGACTCTTAGTGTAGGGCTAGATGAAGTGATTTTCCATTCAGGAGCCGGTGTTGTCAGTGTTCAGTGTTAAATCCACTCCTCCATGCTACATTAAACAAAAAGGTTACTGTTAACAGATTCCCACTCCTTTGTCAATGGGCCATCACCACTCTTCCTGTCCCCGCTAATTTTCCAGCACTGGGGCACAAGTGCGTCAGTCAGCGATGGAGGCCCGCCTCTCCACGGCCCGTCGCCGTGGCGTTGAAATCACATGATGGATATTAGAAAGGGTGTCGTTGCCTAAACAATAAGCGGCGTTTCCCTCGTGGTCTGACGCCAGCCAGGTGCCGGGGGGGGGATGGCAGGCGTCGGCCACGCGCGGGGCAGCGCGGAGACACGTGCGCTGACAGACAGGCCGGGTTAAAGACTGGTCAAGTGGGCCGGGTTATGTGTGTGTTGACACGGGAGAGGGTTGGGTGGGAGTGCGGAAGCGGAGCTTATCACGCCGTCTCTGGTGGGAGAGGTGGCTGTCCCCGGCGTGACTGGGGCCCTGGTGGCTGATGTGTGGTTCACTCCCCCTGAACTCACGCTGTCGTGACAACGCTGGCTGCCTACATGCTCACTGTGTGTGTGTGTGTGTGTGTGTGTGTGCGTGTGCCTGATTCTGCTCGACACCGTTGATAAACACTCGCCGCACTTGATGAGTGTTTGTGTGTGTTGCGAGTTGCGATTGTCCGACTGGCTTTTCACGAGCCGTAATGGCTTCCTGTGTTTTGGCGCAGTGTGTTATTCACAGCTAGCAGGGATGTTCTTCAGGGGACATGATGACATGCAGGGAGGTCACTGGTGACCAGATGATTGGAGCTGGTTCACGGTGCCTCCTAGAGCCCTCCGAATAGCCACTTAACCTACATTACCCTGGTAATTGTGCAGTGGGCTTGGATGTGTGGATGTGTATATGTAGCCTGACAGCTACCTGAGGGCCCAATCAACATTGAGACCAATCTGACATTGGATTTCAGACAACAAGGAGCGACTTACTAGCGGGAAATTAGCTGACAATTATACAGTCCAGGTGTATTGGAGATCTCATAGTACATAATGTACAGTCAGTGTGTGTGTGAGAGAGAGAGTTACTTACGTGTGATGATGTAGTCTTGTGTTAGTGTCTCGGCTTGCCTCTCTTTCCTCTTACTCTTCACCACACACAGCATAGCTCCCCTACACACACACACACACACACACACACACACACAATAAAGTTCATATTTCATCTGCGGTACACACAGTGGGCTTTATACACATGTCCGCCTGTAGGTCAGCTGTAGAACGGGCTTCTGCTCTCCTCCGAACGGCATGGAGGCTAGACAATCCATTTCATCTTCATTGTCATCATCATCATCATCATCATCATCACTACATACAGACTACCGTATCACTGGGAGTTAGTTCAGTGAAGAGAGAAAATGGGTGATTTAAAGGCCAGCTACAAATAACTACAACACCGCAGGTTCCGTGAAAGTCAACGGTGTCAGCTCAGCGTACCTGTGACTTTTGACGGGGTCATAGTACACCTTCGCCAGTCCGTTTCCAGTCCCCACCATGATCTGATTCAGCTTGGGATGCCAGAGACAGCGAACCACACTCTGAAGGAGGCACCAGACAGACCGAGACAACACATTAGCTAGGCTGTAGTGGTAGAGGGCCAGGCGGGTTATAAACAGTAGACTGTAGTGGTAGAGGGCCAGGCAGGTTACAAACAGTAGACAGTAGAGGGCCAGGCAGGTTACAAACAGTAGAC
>JACXGI010005381.1:0-47354 GCA_016801175.1 Esox masquinongy | reverse complement strand
AAACACTACTCTTTTCACGTGCCTACGACTGAGCACTTAAACTTACCACACTGTTTAGCCTCATAGCTTCCTATGTTTTTATCCCATTTTTAATCTTTTTTTAAATCTTTATATGTTTTCTTATTGTATTTTTATTATTATGCTGTTTTTATTTGTTTTGATGTTTTAATTTGAGTATTTGTTTTTATGTTATTGTATTATATTTTTTTTTCTTTTTTTTTTCTTTGTAAAGCACATTGAATTGCTTTCATGTATGAATTGTGCTATATAAATAAACTTGCTTGCTTGCAAATAAGTGAAAATAAGAATGTCTGGTTGAAAGCAAAGAAAACGGCTCACATTTCATTTTTTTTAGTAGCTTTCATACCTGTAAACGTTGGTGACTGCTGCACACATTTCTGTGTAGTATGTTTTTAGCTCTCTGTTATTGTCTATAATTGCCTCAACAATTGAATTTTGCTCCTAAATATATTTCCCTGCGCCTAGATTTTTCGTCTTTGTAGCACTTGTGCTCTTTTTAAAAATGCCAGTGTATAGCCTTTCCTTTTAAGCGTACATGCCTATCACATGGCGTTGTATCTATCTTGAAGAGGGACGCGAGTTGTGACAGTCTTGGCGAGTTAGTTTTATAGAGTGGCTTCATTTGTGACTGGCATGAGATCACATTGTCCACTCATTTACGTAAGAGTGGGTTTGGAGATGCTGTCAAAATTGTTCAAATTGGTTTTTGAAATCATGTCAAATCCTCCATAACAGTTGTTAACAAAGATAAACCAAGTTCCGATATTGAACTAAACAAATTGACCAATCGAATGTGTCAATCCCCATAGAACCTATCAGCAAAACTTGAAAACAGCTCTTTGCATTATTCCCCCATTCATTTCTTCAATAGCAGATTTTTAGATCCACTTCAGATAAGGTCTCTGTGTCGTGTAAGCTTACAACACTTGCTTTTTGATAACTGTGTAAATATCTATTGGACAAGTTGGGCGGTATCAATATCGTCACACACCGATCAGCCATAACATTATGACACCAGCCTAATGTTGTGTAGGTCCCCCATTTGCCACCAAAACTGCCCTGACCCGTCAAGGCATGGACTCCACTAAACCTCTGAAGGTGTGCTGTGGTATCTGGCAACAAGACATTAGCAGCAGATCCTTTAATTCCTGTAAGTTGCGAGGTGGAGCCTCCATGGATCAGACTTGTTTTCCAGCACATCCCACAGATGCTCGATTGGATTGAGATCTGGGCAATTTGGAGGCCAAGTCAACACCTTGAACTTGTTGTTGTGTTCCTCAAAGCATTCCTGAACCATTTTTGCTTTGTGGCAGGGCGCATTATCCTGCTGAAAGAGGCCAATGCCATCAGGGAATACCGTTGCCATGAAAGGGTGCACATGGTCTGCAACAATGCTTAGGTAGGTGGTACTTGTCAAAGTAACATCTACATGAATGGCAGGACCCAAGGTTTCCCAGCAGAGTTGGGAAGCAGGGTTGAGAAACGCTGCCATAGTGCATCCTGGTGCCATGTGTTCTCCAGGTGAGCGACGTACATTCATCAGACCAGGCCACCTTGCATTGCTCCTTGGTCCTGTTCTGATGCTTACGTGCCCATTGTAGGCACTTTCAGCAGTGGTCATAGGGGTCAGCATGGGCACCCTGACTGGCCTGCGGCTACCCAGCCCCATACGCAACAAACTGCGATGCATTGTGTGTTCTGACACCTTTCTCTCAGTACCAGCATTAACTTTTTCAGCAATTTGAGCTACAGTAACTTGTATGTTGGATCGGACCATACGGGCCAGCTTTCGCTCCCCATGTGCATCAGTGAACCTTGGCTGCCCATGACCCTGTCGCCAGTGCACCGCTTTTCGTTCCTTGGACCACTTTTGATAGGTACTGACCACTGCAGACCGGCTGCAGTTTTGGAGATGCTCTGACACAGTCGTCTAGCCATCACAATTTGGCTCTTGTCAAAGTTGGTCAGATCCTTACGCTTGCCCTTTTTTACTGCTTGACGCATCAACTTTGAGGATAGAATGTTCACATGCTGCCTAATATATCCCACCCACTAACAGGTGCCATGATAACGAGATTATCAGTGTTATTCACTTCACCTGTCAGTGGTCATAACGTTATGGCTGATTGGTGTATATGTAGCCAATAATGTTTCTTTTGAGTAAATTGATGCAAATGTGTCGACAAAGATGATCACAGCTGCAATGTTGTGATCTGGACATAGGGTAGTGTTCATCGTACCTAAAATAGCTACATATTAGCTAGTCTTTACTTGACTAACTTTACAATAGGCTTTCAGTAATTGTTTTTTTTTTTAATCATGAGAAAATGTTACATACAAATTGTGTAGAATTTCTCTGGATTTGATGTGACCCAGATGCTGAGATGTGCTCTACTGCTTGTTATTACAAACATGCAAGTTAATAAATATTTGAAACTTTAATTTCTGACATTTGTTTTGCTATTTTTTGCTACTGGACAAGTAAAAAATCTGACCAACATGTCCAAAGTCAAACAGACAAAAATGTTAATGTCAAGCTCTGGTAGACATTCAAATATTATCCAAAGTAATGTTTTTTATCAAGAAATATTTTAATATAATTTTAGGAATATAGATCCCTGGTTGACTATAGATCCCTGGTTGACTATAGAAAACTGATTTGTTGAGGATTTTCCAGTATTATGCATGGGAATTAAGTGTTGAGGTGTCTGTTTAAAATTTTTTGGAGCAAATCTAGAAGTACAATTCTTGTGTTCATTGATATTTAGAATGTGTGACAGCCCTAATTCAAAAAACATTCCTTTCTGTCTCTTAGGAATGACAAAGATAGACTCTTTGAATCCCATGTTCTGAGTCTGCTCATGCCCTGACTGGAGGCTCTTCCACTCCAGCAGAATGAGACAGCAAGAGTGGCCTCAGTGGTCCAAGTGAAGAGGAAGTGGAACAAGGAGAGAATGGGAGTCAATGCCTCCAGCTATCCCCATTCGTGCTCACCCCGATTTGGGGGAAACTCACAGAGCCAGCAGACGTTTGTAGGTAAGTGTTATATTGCATTTATCTCTAACACCTTCATGCCAGAATCGGTTATATTCCTTTTTTCTTTGTTAATCATTACATGCACAAAGCTTTGGGCCTACTTCAGACATCTTTGGCTACTGTTTTGCAGAAAGCCTCATTGCGTTTAAGTATGTATGTTGGGGGGGGGTTGGTGGTATGAATGACAGTACGGTTTCGGTATGAATGACGTCATCATGTTAGTAATGCTTCCACTGGAGTTGCCGACAGTGGCACAGCAATTCTTGCACAATGTACTGTCCTCTTACCCTCGTCATCGTATTGAACTGGTGTTAATTTCGTCAACAAAAAAATAGTGACGAACATATTCATTGTACACCTATTTTTGCAGCCACAAGTTGATGGAAAAATACTACAAACATGAAAACATCTGAAAGCGCATCATCCCAAATTCCCAATATATACGCGCAGGTAAAATCTGTGGTGTGGTGACTGGAGAAGTGGGTATACCCTAACTTGTCAACTACAGTATCTAATCGTTTTTAAATCTTCTGATCCCCTTGTTCTTAGATTTCCAAATGATAATTCCATCCATGTCAATTATACTACTTGATCAATAATGCGTGTGCAGTACACACTTCGTACTGGCTAATTACATTTTGCTAATTTCAGGCGTATCCATACTATGCACAATGCTGTGCATAAAATGTTAATAAATAATAGTAGGCTATATCGACATTGTAAACTAAACATTCTGATATGTTCCACTTCCATCAGCCTTACTTGATACTGCGTATAGCTCCCATAAACTATTTTCACATTTTTTATCAGTATGAAATTAAGGAGTATATACACAATCCTTAAGAGTGAATAGCCCCACTACAAAAATTAATAATGTTGCTTGGTTGCTACAATATATTGTGAGAGTTGTTATATTCACAGAAGTTAAGATGTTTTTCCTTTTGAGTACCAGTCAACGCTGTTGCAACTGATTTCATTGGACAAATACATTAATATGTTTGTGTTTTAGAGTTGTTGAAGTATATTTCACCTCACAGAATCAGTGAATGTTTTTGCATTAATTCTTGCCCTTTATCTGCTGCAGATTAATGTGTTCTTCCATCAGTTTGAGACTAGAATCATCCAATAATGTTTATGCAGAAAAATGTGTTGGTAGAACAAAACTGTATGTTTCTGTACATGGCAGTCAGGGATATGTTTACTATAGGTTAATGAGGCAATACTTTTGATTTCACTAAAATGTAACTAAAACATAAGAGCATTTTGCTGACTGAAATGGCTCGCAGTTTTTGTCAATTTGACCATAACTAGACTAAATTATTATTCAAATTTAAAAAATTTGACTAAACCTTTAATATATTTTAGTCAGAATGACTAATACTAGACTAAATCAAAAAAGAGTGCCAAAATGTACACTGTATTGAACGCTGAATCCAAAATGTTCCCACACAGTGGACTTGAAAGACGGCGGTGCCTCTTCAAATTTGCTTCTCTCTGTCTCTCTTGCGCTCGCCACTGGCACGTTGGAGCTGGCAGAATATTTGTTTTTATTTTCCACTCTCTTCATGGGGCGCCTTTAGGGAGGTTTCCTACTGAGATGTCATTGCAAATCGTCCATTGGTTGTTTAAGGGTGGGGGTTGCGGTCACTGCGATTGCTACATTTTGAGACATTGCTGTGGAGTAAAGCATGTCAGCAGGTTTGCACAGTGTAAAGACACAACCGGAATTTCCAATGAGATTGGCGAATTTGTGATTATTCAGCCTTTAGAGTATCTCTCATGTCAGCCTCAGAAACATTAAGGCCATGGACATCAGGATCAGCAAGGGCTTTCAGAGTTGTCTCAATGTTTTATGCCTCAAAGCAAACATAGAATGGGAGTAGCTCATCTGGGAGTAAGGGATCAGTAGGCACAATGCTGTTAATTCTGACCTTTTAGTCTGTGATCATGTGTACTGTGACGGGAAGAGACGCAGGAAAGGGACACCAGACAAGTGTTGAGCCCTGGTGGGTGTCTTAACGAAAAAGCAGTGAGAGGGGAGGAGGTGAAAGAGTAAAGGAACTTAAACCGCTTTGGTGCGCAGGTAGTGTCATTTCTCCAGTGGCCTCTCCACCCTTCTTCCTCCATTTTCCATGGTTCTCACATTTTTGTGGTTATTATTGTGATGGCAGCAGGGCTTGGAGTTGTTCTTCTGCCCCCTCCAACCTCCTCTTCCTCCTCTTAAGCTGCATGTTGCTGTGTTGCTGCATCTGTCCCCCTGGCTGCTCTCTGGGAGTGTCTTTATGCCTCCCTTAATGAAGCTCTGATGGCTTACAGCTGGGCAGGGGCTGGCCCTGCTGGCTGCCCCTGGAAGGTTCTAGAACCTTCTAACCTTCTTTGGGGGCGTTGGTTTGACACTGATGCATAAGGCGAGGGCGCATACGCGCCATAATACATAGATTGAAGCAAATTTTCTAAGGTGCAAGACAATCCACAGAAGTTGGTCCATGACGACGAGATGGCATCATCAATTGCTGCAGAAAGATGGTGCTGTCATGCTACAAAAGCATGTTCCATCTTATCCCAAAGATGCTCTATTGGGTAGAGGTCTGTGGACTGTGCAGGGTACTCATTAAAATGAATATGTTGTAGTGTTACTGTAATCCTTGAAAATATGTGCTTCGTGGAATGGCACGATTGTTTTGTTTCTTGTCTTTGCTCATTAGTCTGAGCATTGTTGAGCCTGTGCTCACGTTCATTAGTTTTCATCCATTGACGTCATTCAGGGAAGAAAGACCAACATTAGTTCCTGAGTTCAAATAACCTTTTTATTTTGTTCCCTTAAAATTGCCATGAAATGTGGATATTTATTTTTATTTTTAAATCATCACTTTCTCTAATACATATGTGTTTATTTTATAACCAAAATAAGTGGGGTCCTTAAAATTCTAAGTCTGATCTTATAACTGTGCCTTGGCCTTTCTCAGTCAAGGTGTAACCCTAAAACCAGAAAATGTATGTAGAATTATTTTTTGGTGTGTGATCCACTTATGTTGCTCACACACCAATTCTGTATGTTACTGTCTCCTTTCAGGGACATCCTCCTATGGGCCCCAGGGATATGGGGGTGAGGGGAAGCTTTACAGCCTGGAGCCTGGCCCTGAGAAGTCCCAGGACAAAAAGAAGAAGACATCAGGTTTGGCCACGCTAAGGAGGAGATTCATCAAGCGCCGCAAGTCCAGCCGCTCGGCTGACCACATGCGGCAGATGCGCGAGCTCCTATCAGGTTGGGATGTGCGCGACACCAATTCCCTGGTTGAGGAGTATGAAGGCACGGCGGCTCTTAAGGAGCTGAGCCTACAGGCAGGGCTTGCACGCGCTGAAGCCCGGAGCCTGCAACGTGACCTGGCTGCCCTCTACCAGTACAAGTACTGCACGGACGTGGACCTGATCTTTCAGGACGCCTGCTTCCCTGCTCACCGGGCCGTTCTGGCCGCCCGCTGTCCCTTCTTCAAGACGCTGTTGTCGTCTTCGCTGGGCTACGGGGCCGAGGTACTCTTGGACGTGGGCACAGCTGGCATGGATGCGCCCATGTTCTCTGCCTTGCTGCACTACCTTTACACGGGTGAGCTTGGTCCTGAGGTGGATGCACGGCTAAGGAATATGGACGTGCTGATGCGCCTGAGTGAGGAGTTTGGCACGCCCAGCTCGCTGGAGGAGGACATGCGCTGCCTCTGCGAACACATGTGCTACTACGACTCGCTGCTCAGCTTTTCGTCTGACTCGAAGCTGGTGGAGGCTGGCGTAGCAGCCGTGGCCGGGGCTGGAGGTGTAGGAGGTGGGCCGTTCATCCAGGGACCAGTTGATGAAGAGCTGCGCGCCCACAAGGCCGTTCTCTCAGCCCGATCTCCTTTCTTCCGGAACCTTTTGCAGCGCCGCATTCGCACTGGTGAGGAGATCACTGAACGCACCCTGCAGACACCCACACGCATCATCCTGGATGAGTCCATCATCCCCAAGAAGTATGCCCGGGTCATCTTGCACTGCATGTATACGGACGTTGTGGAGCTTGCGCTGGTACTGAGAGGAAGCCCTTCAGCGGGGAGCCTGGGGGAGGTGCAGGCCCTGGTGGCTGGAGGCAGGGAGGTAGCCAGTCGTGCTGAGGAGGCCATGGAGCTGTACCATATTGCTCTCTTCCTGGAGTTTAGTATGCTGGCCCAAGGTGAGTTTGGTGCTCTAATTTGCTGCTTTACATTTCCTGTTTGCTTATGCCTGACGATTTTGCTTGGCAAATCAATTCAAATGGGTCTCCATGCAGTGATCAATTAATGCAATAGAATTCTGAGTTTTTTTAGTAAGGTGCATTAGCCCTGTCCTGCCATTGTCTTTCTTCAAATAGTTTAATAAGTTGAGTTCCAGTTCTTTAGTGAACATAGTTTCAACATATCTTGACTTCCCAGTCTCGGTGGAAGTTGTGATTGCCTATTTTTTTTTAATTTTTATGGCCTCAGTGTTCAGACAGACTGTGCACACTTCACAAGCATGCCTTAAAACAGTGCTTCCCAACACCGGTCCTCGAGTACCCCCAACAGTACACATTTTTGTTTTAGCCCTGGACAAGAACACCCAATTCAACTCAATGAGAGCCTGATAATTAGTTGACATTCAGCTGTGCTTGGCTGGGGCTACAGTGGAAGTGTGTATTGTTGGGTATTTGAGGACCGGCGTTGGAAACCACTGCTTAAAATATGCAGCCGATTAGGAAGGAAAAACCTTTGTAATGAGGGGTTTATGCACCGCAACCTTTCTATAATATCCCTCTGTGTAGTTCTCAAAAGACTGTTGTTCCTGACAGTCTGATCACGACCTGCATTGACACTCAGTCACCTGGGAAAGAGTTGCCCTTGTTTATTTCCTTACGTATCGCAGTAATGCACGAGCATCATGGTCAGCGAATGTGTGCTTTCGACCTCAATTTGCTTATGTCTGTCCCATAGATTTAAATGCAGATGTAACTTTAGTCACTGCTCCTGTTGAAACACTAGCTAGTTGAACAGTTTTCATGACTGAAGCTCCTGCCATCCGCGCCCCAATAATGAGCCCTCTTTCAAAGTAACTTGGATCCTTTCCTCTTGCCACCTTGATCCAAAATCGATGTCAAGTTTGCCTGCTCAGCATTTTCGTACAGGCCACAGAGCATTATAGGTTGTTAATTGCTTAAGTGTATCACATGGGACACCTGTTTGGAAGCATCTGCATTTATGTTCCTCCACTCATTTATTCAGGTTTTTCCCTTAATGTCACCCGTCTGATTAATCCCAAACTGACCAGGTCGTGCAGGGGGACCAGGGCCTGTTCTCTAAATATACAGTGGATTGCTCTGTATTCACAACCCTTGGACAAGAAAAAAAAATTGTGATTGATCTAGACAAAATATTTATAGTAAAATATTTACTATAATAGCCGATTTTGTGTTTGTGGTTTTCTGGGGACATGTATTTAGATACATCTTAAAAAATTAGGCTATTGTATAGAAAAGTAAATACTAATTTCAAAGGTATAATAATGTGTAATTTAATGAGACTTGCTCCACTGGTTATCATTCTGATAGCACAGCAAACTGATTACAGTCCACAGGATTTATATGGCAAGTTAAATCACACAGGTCATTATAGTATGATCTAGTTCTTAGCGCACAAAGGGTCACATACAGATGAAATGCATGCTGTGTCTTGCTTGTTTGCACCAGCCACCATTTAATCTCATGAAGGCCATAAGATTAGACTACACCTCTGTCTCTTCCTGGCTAATTCTTCTGGGACTGACCTGCCCCTATAATACATGACATGATCAATATCTTTCATTTTGAATATTAACACACACATACACAGCGCCGGAAAGCAACGCTCCCTTACTTTTTTCAATTTTAGTATACACAGAGCTGGTTAAAGTGATCAGACCTTGCATCCACCTACATACGTGTGCTTGACCGGTGAGTGTGTTCATGTTTATTGGCTAAAGTGAAGAGAAACTTTCTGAAATTAGCCAGTTTGAATAGTGGCTGGTTTTAAAGCACAGAAGTGCTGTGCCACTTGAGCACCAATAAGGTAATATTAAAATAATACACTTTTGGCCACGCTGAATAGGGCTATACTGCTCTCTCATCTAATTTTTTTTTATTAGTAGGCCTATTCCAAATAGATTGACTTGTTAAAGTGCTTGTTTAGATACCTGATATGTGAAGAGCAGAATTGGTCTTTTATATACCAAAAGACAGCAGTGTTTTTTTTTTTTTTTAGATATTTTATTAGTATGAATCTTATAAAAAGGACGCCCAGGAGAGTGAGACTGATTGCTGACGGGAATAAATTGTGAAATTGATGTAATGATCATAAAAAATTGTGCCAGATGGAAAAAAAAAACTAGCAGTACACTTTCAGGCTCTGCGCAGAGTGGAGGAACAAATTGCATTTTATAGAGCAGTGGAATGGTAAATTTGAAAATTGGAGAATTAATAAATAAGCAAGTGATCTTGCCTGACTTGAGCTTGTGAGGGTAATGATAAATGGCAACCTTCAGTAGACTGAGCTGCTGGGTTCAGTAGTGCAAATGAAAAGCAGCATCGGCAGGTGGCAAAACTTTTTTTTTTGCAATCTACCTGCTCTCTAATTGGTCCTCAGTTCCATAAATATGCATTATTCTCACAAGATGGAGAGCTAGAGAAGTGTTTTTTTTTTATATATATTTTGGTAACATTGGAAAATATTTTTTTGTCTTGGCACATGGGCCTAACAAAACGGAGAACTAATCCACAAATTTGCTACTTTTTTGGTTTAGACTATCTATTGTACTCTACTCACTTTAGCTAATCTCACTTTGGCTACTTGATGTTCTTCTGTTGTTGATGTGCACTGTTGAGTTGGAGAGCCTAGGACTTACAGTGGTGGTCAAAAGTATTCACACACTTGAATTCTTCCAGATTTTGTGTTACAACATGTAATCAGAATCTATTTAATTTGGAGTTTTGCCACTGATCAACACAAAGTCCATCAATTCAAAGTGAAAACTAAAATCTACAAATTGTTTTAAATTAATTACAAATACCAATCAGAAAATAATTTATTGCATAGGTTTTCACCCGATAGTCGCTATTGGCAGTAAGTACAGGAATGTGTCTGTTTGAAGTCTCTGTACCAGCTTTGCACAACTGGACACCAGAATTTTTGCCCATTCTTCTTTGTATAATTGCTCAAGCTTTGTCATGAGGGATGGGCACCTTTGGTGAAAAGCAATATTCAACAATTTCCACATTCTCAGTTGGATTGAGGTCTGGGCTTTGACTTCAGGAATCACCCCAACAGGACCAAAAACATGCTTCTGTCACTGTTTTTAAACTAAGTACGTACATTCGTCATCCATGTTGACTTATTCACTGTTAGGTAGCCATAGTGAGTGGGATCACCAACACTGTAATCCCAGTTATCCCTTGTATGTTCTTCCTGTATATTTCAGTGACTCTTGGTTTACCAGGTAGCATGAATAAACCTTGCTTGTTATCAAATTAATTTAAAAGACCAGGCATGTTGTTTCATTACGTGTGTGTATACATGACAGAAAGTTGCTCTAGTTCAATTCAGGGGAAGGTGTATGAAGATGTTGTTTTCCCTCTATGGCATTTAGGTTAGGAGTTGAGCAAAAGAGCAAAATATATAAAAAGCATTATAAAAGCAGTGAATATCACAGAAAAGTGAGAGTTCAACATTTTGCCACACAGCACTGATATTTTAGCTTATTTCTGAACATGTTCTTCCTATAATAACTCAGCATAAAATGTAATTACATTAGTGTAATTTAAAATAAACTTTGTGAAAACCTTTGACGGCTTATCTTATTAAGAAATACAACAGGTTTCAACTTTCAAGATTTGTATTTCTGTGTAATCAAAAAAAATATGCTGGGGGGGTTCCCTTCATGTGCCACCAAAAACTCCAGAAAACTGTGGCCCACCTGTTGTTCAGCCAACCCTAGTACATTTCCCTTCTAAAGTCCTATTCATTGTATTATCCCATTGTCTGTCTCCACCATCCAATGCTGCCTCTCCTCTTCTGTCCTTGTCTCCTTTTCTCCTCCTCCCCTCATTTCTCTTCTCCCCTCAGTCATCTCCCTCCCTCTTCTCTCCTCCCTCCCTCTCTCTACTCTCCTCTCTCCTCCTTCCTTCCTCTCCTCCCTTCCCCCCTTGTAAATTGACAGAAATGCTAATTATTTCCAGAGCAATCTCAGGAAATGAAGCATTCACCAGTCATGTCTTCCACATCGTCAGCGGTGTGGCCCTTCTTCCTCTTGAAGGAGCACTGCAGACGTTTCCAGAGGGACTTTTTGGCATGTTGGTCCTCAACATCCCAGGACAGCTCATCAATCAACTCCTGGAGAGTCTCCTCAGGGATGCTGGCGAGGGTCTGTTTTGAGGCATTTGAGGCTCCTGATTGGGCCCAGATCTTACGGGAGCCTTTTCTCTCCATGTCCACGTCCTGGGCTGGACAGGGGAGTACCCTGATAAGGTGGGTGCATCCTGGTCCGTCCCTGAGGGTCACCCAAGTGTTTCTGGCCGGTGGGAGATCCACAATGTGGCTCTCAGGGGATGAGAGAACATTGTTGTGGCTCTTTTGGTTGAAGTACGTTTTAAGCCTTTTGAAGAGGGACTTCTTAGACTTCTTGGATGCAGCATCCTCAGCCAACTCATTATTCAGCCTCTGGAGAGACTCCTCCTCTAGTATGGTCCCCTCAAGGAGGCGGACGAGAGCCTGTTCTGAGGACCTACCAGAGGACACTGACTGGGCCAACCTGGTTCAGGGATTACCGGACCGCTTTCTCCACACCTCCAGAGATGGTACAGACCTTGGGTAAGCACAGAAGGGCAAGGAGTAATCAGGGCTGCTACAGGATCCTTGGCTGGTCAGGTTGCCTTCTGATTTGTCCCTGAAGGCCATCAACGTGGGTGTGGCGGCAGATGGGCATGGTTTTGCAATGGGATGTCCAACAAGCTCACACAGGTGTGATGGTCAGGTGTCCACATACTTTTGGCCATATGGTGTATGTGCACTGGTGAACAACATCTCATTGATTCTGCAAGAATAATCATGAAAAATACTGCCTTCAGCCATTTCAGTTAATATTACATACGTTAAGATATTGTCTGGGATGTGTGCTCTTAGTGAAGAGTACACAGACCTCTGTATTTCAATGCGTGTGGGTGATATAATGTGATCTACATGTACTTTGCCTGTACTGTACTTCATAACCTCAACACCCAAGCTCCACCACTTCCCTCTGGCATGACTACACTGGTTGACTCAACATTCTTCAGGTTCTGCTAAGAAATATGAACATTCAAGCTATGGGCCACACATGATAACATCATTTTGGTTAAATTATCCAGTTTTATAGACTACTGCTATGTATCAACATTTCACCTCAGCGCCATGGTTGACCTTTTCTCCCTGGCTGTCTGATCCTGCTGTGACGGGGAACTCTGTCACGGTCACCATCTTGATCTGGACTGATTCCTGCAGAACCTGATGGCAGTGTTTGATCTATAAGATCTACATATTAGGTTGAAATGTCAAATGCAACTACCTATGTGTAGGGCGCTACATGTAACGTTAGCTAACTTTTCAAGAGCTGGACTATTAACCTAGTTAGTTAGCTATATTTTGTAATGTCTCATAGCTAGCTAGCTGTAGCACTCACTTTGTCTTTGCATAGAAAAAATGCCCGTATGTTTAATTTAAGTCTCTTCTTGGCTGGTGTCATCTCGGTGCTAGCGGCGAGTGAAGTGAACGTAGTGTTAATGTGTTAGATTGTGTACAATCTAGCGAACAAAACGTTAGCTAGCAAGCTAATATTTATTTTTGCAATAATGTTTGTTGCAAACCACACCTAACATGGTTGCCGGTTTTAAAAGAAAACACTCTCTGATAGATTAGGTAATTATCTACCTCATTCATATGTCATGGGAGTTAGTTAGCCAGAGGTAATGTGAGATAGATTACCGAACTTTCATGAGCCAGATTAACACAGTTGCTAGTAGCAACGGCAGCCTCTCCTTCGGGAACTATCTTCGTGCGCATAACCTTTACGGCTAGTGTTGCCATATCCGCGGTTTTCATGCGAAATTGGGCTACTTTTCGAACAATGTCGCGGGTGAAAATATATTGGCCGCACTATTTCTGTCTGTATATGCTATATCGTGTGTTTCTATGCTGTTATCACAGTCAGACGTCAGCTACGGTAGGATCCGCGGCTCCACATGCGTATATACCGCATCTAAAGTTTTGTTCCGGGAGGGGTTCACTTGTAAAGTAGTCAATATTGTGCACCAACAAATGTTGGGCTGGTTTTCAGGCATTTTGGGCTAGTTTTGAGCAGTCGTTGGTCTTGAAATTTTTGCTTAACCTGGCAACGCTGTTTCCAGCAACTACCTCAAAGCAAAGAGCCTGCGCGTGGTCCAAAAGCCAGTCTTAATTACGAATTACTGTCCTGCCTCCGCACCGTTCAAAAGCAGCGTTTGAACTTGTCCCACTTATGTGTAATGAAACTTACGCCACTGTTCAGGATATTAGCCTTTTTGTTTTTAAGACAATCCATTGTGGCTTTGGCTGTATGTTTATCATGCTGGGAGATTAACCTTCTCCCAAATCCCATGTCTCTTGCAGACATCAGAAGGTTTTCTTCCAGAATTTCTCTGTACTTTCTGCATCCATCTTACCCTCTAACTTCACAAGCTTTCCAAGCCGTGCCGAAGAGAACCCTTCCCATAGCATGATGCTGCCACAACCATGTTTCACGTTAGGATGGTGTTCTCAGGAAGATGTTCGTTGTAATGCTTCACCAAACATAGTGCTTAGCATTGAGGTCAAAAAGCAATATTTTGGTTTCATCCGACCATTACATTTTCTTATATTTGGTGTCAGTCTCCCATGTGCCTTCTGGCAAACTCTAGCTGAGATTTTTTTAAGCACCTAGGCTATTGTTGCAGTATGCACAGTGTCTGCCAGCTCATCTGTGGAAGACTGTAACTCCTTTACAGTTGCCTTTGTCAACCATATACTGAGGACAACTTTTTCTGGACAGTTTCGCAGTTGTGCCATGTTCTTTCCGTTTCTTAATGGATTTTACTGTTCTACATATTCAATGCCATGGAAATGTTCTTATATCCTACCCCTGATTGGTGCTTTTGAATAACGTAATTCTGAATTTGCTTTAAATGTTCTTTTGTCTTCATGATGTGGGTTTTGTTAGGAATTGTACTAACCAATTATGGGACCTCCCAGAGACGGGTGTATTTAACCTGAAATATTGTGAAGCACCATAATTGCACACAGCTAGACTTGATTCAACTTATTTTGTGACTTCTAAAAACAATTTCTTGCACTACTGCTTATTCAGGTGTCATGTCAATACTTAGTCAGTCCATCATTTTCTGTTTTATATTTCTAATTTTGAAATGTTCCAGATTATATTTACTTTTGTGTTGATCAGTGGGATTTTTTATTTTTTCATGTTATAACACTTTTTTTATTTATTTCATATTTCATGTTATAACACTTTTTTTCATGTTATAACATTTTTGACAACTAATGTTCATAGTATTTACATAATATTTGCAGTAAAACATTCAGGGAAATTTTGCAGTTTCAACAAATTTGAAATTTGTCAGTAATTGCTGCCCTCTAAATTGATGCAGAGTAAAAAAAATGATATTAATTGCATCCAATGACATTAATTGCATCCGCCATTGCATACAGATATGTTTCAGCTAGTATTGATATCTAGTTTGTACTTCAGAGAAGTGACATTATATCTCTAGATTATATTTTATTCTGAATCAAATAGGTACATCTGTAGTACCTGTTGTATTACAACACTGTTTCCAAAAAAGTTGTGACGCTGTGTAAAATGTAAAGAAAAACAATGCAATGATGTGCAAATCATTTAAACCCTATATTTAATGGAATATAGTACAAAGACAACATATCAAATGTTGAAACTGAGAAATGTTATTGTTACTTGAAAAATAAATGCTCACTTTGAATTTGATACCAGCAACATGTTTCAAAAAATCTTGCAACAAAATATTGGAAAAGGCTAAAAAAAAATGTGTAATGATAAAAAACTAAACCTGGTGGAATATCTTATCTAATTATATCTTACTAATTATGTCAGTTGGCAACAGGTCAGAAAACATGATTAGGTATTAAAGGATCATTTCAGAGAGGATGGGTCTGTTAGAAGTGAGGATGGGGAGAGGTTCACCTCTGTCAAAGACTGCACGGGCAAATAGTGCAAATGTAAAATTGCAGAGAGTTTGGGGATCTCACCGTCTACAGTACATTATATCATTAAAAGATTCAGAGAATCCGGAGAAATCTCTGAATGCAAGTGTAGTGTAATGAGAAATGTCTGTTGAGGAAGAGTGGGTATTCGATGAAGAGGTGCGTCTGGTCCCACGTTGTGTTGTAGTCATATTCAGGAGTCTATGTTTAACAGGAGCTCCTAGCACACCTTCGTGCTATAGTGTCTTAAATACTCATGGTATAATTAGTAGACCGTTAGGCTAGTTGGGAGGACGTTGAATCGTGTTGGTGACTATGTTTTGTATTGTAACTTTATTACTTCATTGGAATAAATTGTGTTACTTTAGAATATAGATTACTACGACATTCCTCGTTCATCTCCATACTCAAGCTCGTAGGGCTACTGGTAATTACACACACATAAGTCTAAGCGACCAGACTTGGAGTTCCTGAGTCCTGTAATTCTTGAAGCAGTTTGGTTAGGCCCAGGAACATATGACCTTCGAGTCATCACTGAGTCGTTGGGCATAATTGACTTTCTTTTAGACCCGGGAACACACACCATTTTACTGTATGGTTCGTGTTAAACGACCTACACCTTATAGGCGCTTATGATAAATGATATAGGCACATTCACATACGTAAATCGAAGTGACTAGACTGATCGTCACTGAGTTCCGGGTTGCTACACCGTCCTTTGTCTTCTGGACTTGACTGATGAGCATTGAGGATAACGTAGGCCATGAAACATACGATCTTTTAAATGTTTGGTTTGTGACGAAAGATTAGCTACCTTTACTAAGAACTTCCAGCATATCATGGTCATTGAGGTTTGCGTATGTTTACAAACAATATGGAGTCAGATTATTTAAATATTTATATTTTATTTACCCCTGAGGTTACGTTCCCTTGCACTCATTTCCCTAGCCGTCCCCCGGTAACCTTCTAGTGGTAACCCTTACAACCACTCTCCCATTTTACCCTCTCCCTACACAAGGGACAAGGCCGAAAACCAATATTGGATGGCCGTGATCTTCGGGCCCTCAGGCGGCACTGCATAAAAACAGACACGATTCTGTAATGTGAAATCACTACATGGGCTCAGGAACACTTCTGAAAACCATTGTCTGTGAACACGGTACGTTGCTGCATCCACAAATGTAAGTTAATACTCGACCATGCAAAGAAGAAACCATATATAAACATGATCCCGAATTGTTGCCGCCTTCTCAGGGCCCGAGGTCATTTAATATGGACTGAGGTGAAGTTGAAAACTGTCCTGTGGTCTGACGAATCAAAAATATTTTTGGCAAACATGGACGCCATGTCTTCCGGGATAAAGAGGAGAGGGACCATCCAGCTTGTTTTAAGCACACAGATCAAAAGCCAGCATCTGTTAGCTCCGTAGTAAAAGAGTCCGGGTGCTGAACTGGCTTGCCTGCTGTCCAGACCTGTCACCCATTAAAAACATTTGGCGCATTATGAAATTAAATATATGACAAAGGCGACCCCAAACTGTTAAGCAGCTGCAATCCTATATCAAGCAGGAATGGTAAAACCTTCTTCAGTGTGTAATCAATGTGTAATGATTCAGATGAGAAGCTGCTTGTGTGGCACTCTCAAATGGTACACTGTGAGATTCAAAGGAGGACACTGGACGTGTACTGGCAGAACGTATATGTTGCTGAAGCCACAAATATAACAATGCAAAACCCTAAAATATGTCATATTGACTTCAGGTGACATGGTTGCAGTTGAGTTTAGCATCTGTATTCTTTGCTAAAACATTTTTTTTAGTAGAGTTATGCCATGATAAGCTAGAGGCAAGAAAACCTTCAGTCTTCCGCCATCCCCAAGAATGTGGCACCTGTTCTGGAATAACCACACAGCCTATAAGTGGTCTATCTATCCACTGGCATGGAAGCTGTTTTCAGCACTCGCAGGTGAAGAAACCAGAGGCTATCCGCTAAAGCTGTGGATTTAGAGGGCTGCTCCAGACATGGTAAACCAAAAAGTCTTACCTGAGTCACTGAAAAAGACTCACAACCTTCCTAGTTAATTCATAGAAGTCCTGGGTAATGTTAATCTTCCGTCGCCTTCATGTTTGGACCACACCCATAGTATGCTGTCTTCTTGGGGCTCGTCTCAGCTCACAGACTGCATCTCTGTTGCTAATTTTCATAATTCCTAACAAGAGTTGGCCTTCTGGTTTGCTCAAACTGTGTGCTAAACCATTACATAGATTGATCCTTCACCCACCATGCTTCTGAACTAGTAAATTGCTAAATACTGAAAAACATTCATCTATTTGGTGTTATAAGGCTCTCTACCCCACAGTTATATTCCTTTTGCACTCATGTCCTTAATGTTTAAACACAAATTGACTACATTGTGCTCTATGCCAAATGACTGCCCTGCTCTTATAACAATCTCGTCACAGGCCAGGTACTTTCCACTTAACTTTGGGACATTTGGCCAAATGATCGTGGGAGTCTTAACCCTCAATTACTCATGGACCCAGTGTTTTGTGAATATTTAAAAGGCCAAATCACACCTCCCCATATTTACTATCAGAAACTTTTAAAGCATATCTGAGGGGCTGCATCTTTGTATTCCAGGCATCCAGAAAGAAAGATTGTTGAGCTGGAAATATATTCACTTACTAGATAAGAAGGCTAAGTATGGAGAAACACAATAAAAATAACTTTGACAATTACTAAATATTTGATCTTTTCTCAATACCAAATCACGAACTATTGGCTAGGCAGCTGAACATATGATGCAAAGTATCCAGCTTGTGACTGGGTATCTACTGTCCTCTCCCAAGGACATTACTGACATTCTGTCAGTTTTACAAATCTCCATGTACTGTATGTCTCTAGCAGACCCTGGTCCTTAAAACATGCAGAATTTTCTGGAGGAGCGTAATCTCCCTTCCCTGAACCAAGAGGATTCTGATTTCCTAAATACCAACAGACGGTGGGCTATTTTGTTTTAGTTATAAAGATCTTTGCTATTACTGTACCGCACTTTGCATAATCAAATGAATTATTTATTTATCCCCAGTGTACAATTTTAGTTATTTTTAAATATATACATTCCGATCAATATTTATAACAACTTTATTATGCATGCATGTACTTTGGACCGCTTTCACCTTCTGTCTCAATTCCCATTCAGTACTGTTGCTATGGACCCGTGCTTTACCGCTGTGAGTAAGAAGTATTATCCCAGTTGCGTTATGTATTCCATGGAAAGGATCCTACGATCATCCACCACGGTTGTCCTCTGTGGACGTCCAGGCCTTTTTGTGTTGCAGAGCTCACCAGTGTGTTCTTTTTTTCTCAGAATGTACCAAACTGTTGATTTGGCCACTCCTAATGTTCCTGCTATCTCTCTGATGGATTTTTAATTTTTTTGCAGCCTAAAGATGGCCTGTTTCACTTGCATTGAGAGCTCCTTTGACCGCATGTTGTGGGTTCACAGCAACAGCTTCCAAATGCGAATGCCACACCTGGAAACAACTCCAGACCTTTTACCAGGTTAATTGATGAAGAAATAATGAAGGAATAGCCCACACCTGTCCATGAAACAGCTTTTGAGTCAACCGTCCAATTACTTTTGGTCCCTTGAAAAAGAGGGGGCTACATATTAAAGAGCTGTAATTCCTAAAGCCTTTCTCCAATTTGGATGTGAATACGCTCAAATTAAAGCTGAGAGAGTGCACTTTAAGCGCATTTTCATTATTTACCTGTAACTTGAATATATTTTGGTAAACAGCCAAAATAACGAAACTTGTCAGTGTCCAGTTATTTCCAGACCTAACTGCATCTTGCTCACGTCCTTTGCTTTAGACTATGAATCCCATGTCCGAAACCAGACGATCTTATCCAGTTACTGTATGTAGTACTAATATATTACAATCATGGAAGTAAAAAGATATATATTTATGTCCTTCTTTTGTTCTCCAGGTTGTGAGGACATTGTGGTGGAGAGCATCTCTCTGGACACAGTGGTGCCTATCCTGAAGTGGAGCTCGCAGCCCTACGGCTCCAAGTGGGTCTACCGGCAGGCCATGCACTTCCTATGCGAGGATTTCAGCCAGGTCATGACCTCAGACGTGCTTTACGAACTGGGCAAGGAACACCTGGTGGCTACCATCCAGTCTGACTATTTACAGGTTAGAGACAGATGCAAGCGTGCTTGTGTGCACACAAAAATCACAAAAGACACATCGCAATTATTCATAAGTAAAATATTGTTATTGATTTGAAGTAGAAAAGAACTCACATAGGCATAGTATGTTTGATAAGTGTATATTAATTTACTTATTTAACCAGATATTAGCAAGAAGTACATCTCCACAGCCAACTTATACCAGTCTCATCTCGTCTTATTGCAGGGCCACTGGTCATTTGCGAATATGAGATTATACATCTTAACTCTCCCTTAAAGCTCCACCTTGTCTGCTTTCTGGAATACCACAACAGGGCTACTCATCTACTACCATGGCCCTCTTGTATTATCTTATTTTAGGTGGTTCATCTCAAGCCCCTGTCCATCTAGCTAATGAGGACCTACGTACAAGGGCATTAAGGGGCAGTTTTTCAGACATAGATTAAGCCGAATCTTTGACTAAGAAGTATTTTTTGTAAATGTCTATATACTTCACATATTAAAAACTATATGGAAGTAAAAAGGTGGGGGAGGTATGGGTTAATCAGTTAGAGAGTAATCTGAGTTTTGCCAATAAGACATCTTAAAAAAAAAAGTTTAATGTTTGGTGCTGTGTGAATTAGTGCCGCCTCTCCCGCTGATTATTATAACTGTGTTTGTTCACAGGCCAGCGAGCAGGACATCCTTAAGTATGTTATCAAGTGGGGAGAGCACCAGCTCATCAAGAGGATGGCCGACCGAGGTGAGATGCCCCCCCCATCTCTTCCTTCTGTTTTTCTGGCTGCGGCTTTTGTACTGTTTTTCCTTCCCCATCTTTCGACTTTTCTCTCTGTCCCTTTGGTTCTTCTCTCTCGCATGTAAAGGTTCACTTTACACTGGACATGTTAGAAGTTTGCTCTAACCAAAGCAGTGAATCAGTTTCTGGGATTTATCTGCTATAGGCAGGATCGAAACATGTACCTACGTATGTAGAACTGTGTTGCTAACCAATTAAAACATTTAGCTCATAAATTCTCCTCCGAATGCAAATGATCTTTGCCACACATTCATCTCACAAAATGTCATCAATCTCTTTTAAAGTGAATAACCTTGAGGACATTAGCTGAACTCGACAAGGGGATATAAAATACATGCATCCCTTTGACTAGAGCCCTATAGGCCCTGGTTAAATGTAATGTACTCCATAAAAATTGCAGTGCAATGTCACCAAGATAAGACTTCATCCCAACTGGAGAACAGGGCTGCCAAGTTCTGTCCTTTACAAGTCCATTTTTCATTCAAGATGAGCAGTCTACTTTGGATGCAGTTGAGTTTTTTTGGGACGATTCTTCAATGGAAATTACAGAGCAATAGCTTTCTCCCAACGCTGTGCATTGTTGTCTCAGGAAACCACTTAATCCAGAAACACAAAAACAGCACATACAGCAGTACAGAAGGCCCACACACAAAAGAGGTTCTATTCCACTTTCTTAGTGTTTTTTTTAGCATGGGGTGATGGATCATACAAAAATGTTTTGGCACAGTGCCCACTTCTGTGTGAGCCTTTGAATGTGGATGTTATGTTGAAAGTGTTTTTGAAAATGTATACTGTACTGCAGGATTTAGCCAAAGGCCCAGCCACCATAGAAATGAGGCAAAATGCACAGCATCGCTCAAAACCACAGAGGCTTGGGAGTCTGATTGAAGGAGGCTTGGGAGGGATGATAATGTATGCCGTACTCTGGGTGTTTTTCCCCTTTTCAGAGCCCAACCTTCTAAGTGGCACTGCTCATAGCGTGAACAAGCGGGGGGTGAAGAGGAGAGATCTAGACCTGGAGGAGCTGAAAGAGATCCTGTCCCCCCTGCTGCCCTACATTCGTACTGAACACATACTGCCCCCCAACAGTGAGGTCCTCTCCGACTCTGTGAGTGACGTGTCCACACCAAGCACATGGATAATTTCTAAGTCCTTATTCTCACTGTGATATAATGGTGACAAAAATACTTAGGTTTTTGCTGCACAGAGCAAAAACTGCAGCAAAACACCTATACCTTAGGATAGTGAAATCGCATTTTATCTATTGAAAAAATATTATGGGATTTGTCAGAACTTGCATTCTTTTTTCTGCTGTATGACTAATTGTAATTTGAAGAACATGAATATTATTCTAAATCATGAATGTTTCTTTACTATTAAAGAAAATAAGCATTTATTACCCTGATCACTATCCATGAACTTTAATTTAGATCTACTCTAAATGGTGGCAAGTACCTGTTGTTACAGTTATGTTCAAAATATTCAAATTCAGCGAAATTGAATATTTCTTTTGTCAAGTTAAACGCCTGGCCATTTATCTCCAGTAAGAAAAATGTAATTGATTTGTAGTGTCTAATACCGTAACGGATTGAAAATAGGAACTAAACAATCTGAAGTAAAGGGCTTGTGATAAAGCCCACGCTATGTAACCTGCTTTCACAATCTTTATTGCGTTGAGTTTTCTATGAAAAAAAATGGTACTGATAAAGGGATGATTGGGCCATTCGGATTCCTTCAAGACAGTAAAAGTATATAAAGTCTAACAAACATCTGGTTAGGTTAGCAAGCCGCTACCTAGCCAATAATTGGTAGCCTACATAGGTAGCTAGGCTACTTGACACAATAACCTCAGCGCAAATGATTCTAAATTTTGAAAAAAGCGGCATGCAACATATGTGGACAGTCAATGCATTCTGTGTAATTGCGTAGCTGCACAAAATGTTTCGCAAGCTTTCCGCTTTGACACTAGGTGGAAACGAGGCGTTAGACCTCCCGTTACACCCCTAGTAACAAGAGAGAGTATTGAATGTACACAGAATCGCACAGTTTAGAGTATGCACATTTTTTATATTTGCACGTTGAATGTACATGGGGGTACAGTAATGAAAATGTTGCTGTTATTTTGCAAGTTCAGTGTAATTATCTAAACATTTTTATTGAAACCGAAGATACTGTGCACTGCTGTTTACTTATTTTGACTGATTGCGTTATTGATTTGCCTAGCCAGATACACATACTATGTGTGAAATGCGCTCACAAAACAATATTTTGGCTGTTATGTCACAGTAAGAGCTAATCTATTGTAGTGAAATTAATTTTATTCAGTGCAGAAAAGTGTCTTGTTTTCCAAAGCTGTAAAGTTCTTGAAATTCACATTTGAAAAGCTGTACGAACCTTGATTGTTTGGCTCTTATAACCCTTATCCAATCAACATCTACCTTGCAACAGTGCTTGTTCGGTAGTCTGCTAAATGACATTCCGTCTGTGCACCATGATCTACAATAATTTTACATACAGTTTGGTTGCTAAGCAATGGTAATGCTCTCGAGACTACTCTGTATGCATGAGATACCGTTATTTGCAGTTTTCCCTGATTGCCTCTAATAAAAAAACACCACATCAAGAAAAACATTTTCAATCACTTAAATTTACTTAATTTTGCACTAGAGGAGTGGGGGAAGAACAGTTATTGACATGAGTCAAAAAGTGATTGAATTTTGAAAATCGTTTTATTCTCTGATTTGAGCCCAAACCAAAATGATGAATTTCTCTACACTGCGATTATGTTCAGTTATCATCAGCACAGAACACTCCTTTAGTTTGAGATTTTAGATTAACTCAAAGCTATTTTTGCATCAAGATTTTATGCATTTAATCTCCCCACCGAGGTGATGCAGTTTTATTGTAGGTTGTTTATGTTCTCTTCTGATGAGAGGGTGACATTTCTCTGTAAAAGCTAGTCAACAGATTTGCCATGAAACAATGAAATGGTAGAAAGAAAGAACAGAATATGGTGGTGGTCCATCGAGATATGCCATGCATTAAATGTTTCCATGTCTGATGAAGCAGTGTTAAATGAAGACATTTGATGGCGATGAAATGTGCAAATATGTTTATTTATTTTTAAGCAGATGTACTAAATTACGATGGATTATTAATATTAGTTATTTAGTAGACACTCCTCCCCCTGTGCGACTCTAACCCACATTTCTGGTGTTGGATGTGCCATGCTCTTAACTAAGTGAGCAGCGTTTCATTTTATAATTGCTTCATTTATTAAAACTATACTGTCATTCTGAAAGTATTGTGGTGCAAACGCGCCCACACCCCACAAATTAGTGTTGCACCACTGTCCCCAATCGAAACTGCTGGGATTTTCCGGGGGCTTCCATTTCGGGCCAGGCCCACTAACTGTTAATGAAACACCAACCTGGGCACTGAACAAACCCTCTGTGTCCGTTCCTTGTGTCTGTCTCCGTTACACTGGTGGTGAATGTGGGCATAGCCCCTGGCTTGTGACGGCAATTCCCCCGTTATGTAAATAATCTTATTTTAACTGAAGGACAATTCCACAGTAAGGTCAACCTGAATGATAAAACAAATTACAATAAATACCTTTCAATACATTTGTGCCAATTTCTTGTTAGAGGTAAAGTGAGTTTTCAGATGACAATATAAGTATTATAAGGAAATTTGGTTAACAAATCTTTCATTTTTGAAACATACCTTTGCATGTCACATCCATTGCGGAGAATGTCACATTCATGATAGTGAATTTTCTTCTTTAAAGTAAATTTGAATTTTTAAATATTTTCGTAATTGTTGTTGTATGCAGCCAATCCGTCCTTTGAAAATGGCTATTAATATTTTAACCTAAAAATGTAAGATTCATACAGCTCTTAGCAGTGGTATTGTTGGTTATGTACCACGTCCCCTTGTGCCTTATTGCTTAAATATAGGTTATTGGTCTCCATCATTCCTGCCTTGAAGCAGAGACCATTATTCCTGTCATTCCTGTCACTTCTGCACGAGACCTGTGCTCTCGTGCAGAAGTGACAGGAGGGAAACAACCATTGTAGTCACTTCTCCATTTTTACTACATAGCACATATAATGTTACCAAAGAAGATTTCATTGGTAAAAGGAAAAGAAAACCGTAGAAGCAATGTAAATTAATCTGTTCATTGTCTGTAGTTTCTGAAAGTGTGCATGTGTTGCCTTACCTTTTTTAGGACCAAAATGCACCAAATGTTTAGGGTTAGGTTCAGGGCTATTAGTTAAGGTTATGTTTAGGCATAAAAACTAGGTTATTGAAATTAGGGTTAGATTAAGATTAGGTTAATGGTGAGTATAAACTTTAAACCCAAGGCAGTTCATGGAGAGTGATTTGCTTACCATGGCGATGGATCCAGTGATAACGGTCAACAGCGATGACATAGACACTTCCTCATCAAGAGCAGAAGCAGAGGAGTCCATAACGACAGTGGCATTTTAGTAGCGTTGTTGGATAGGAATGGTCTCAATTTCTTGTTGTTATGAGTGGTCTGAGACAGTGATGAAAGATCCATCTTTGCAATTCCTCTGTTTGTTGCTTGATGCCTTGTGCACAGAGGCTGCATTGTTACGTTGCTGTGCTGTACATTTTTCGTTATTGCAATCCATACATTTTTACACATGGAGAGTTTGATTCTGTCTATTAACGAGACACAACTTCAGATGTTTACTGTGATCTTAAATATGTATGGAAATGGTAGTCGTTCCTCCATATTTACTACATAGCAAATATAATGTTACCACAGGAAATGGTCATTTTCATTGATTAAAGGAAAAGAAAAACGTAGAAGCAATGTAAATTAATCTGTTTTCATCAAGAAACTTGAACGACCTTACAGTTAATTGTCCGTAGTTTATGAAAGTGTGTATGTGTTGCCCTATCTTTTTTAGGGCCAAAATGCACCAAATGTGTTGACATTATAACAAGACATGAAACATGCACCTAGTCTGGCAGATGATTCACAGCGTCGTGAATTTCCCTCCAATTAAATTAACGGACTTCAGCCACAACGCATATAGTTTAACGCAACCTGTTTGCAGTTTGCGTTAAACTATAACTGCAAACAAAAATGTTGGTTGTTCCAGCACCATCAGCAGGTTGTCATGGTCCAATGGATGACATAAGGACATCTCCTGTTTGCTGGGATCATTCATTAGCATGATTACACGAAATCCTTTCAAGAAATTTGAAATGGGAATATCTCAGGCATTATGAATTTTGTGGAAAAAAATAATATTTGAAACATTAACTTGAAACATTAACTGCAGATGTCTACAGGTGATTTTTGCTTGTATTTCTCCTAGTATTACAGTAAAAATGTCACACATGGCCCCTTTAACTTGATTCCCCTTCTCTTTTTCCTGCTCCCTTTCTTTTCTCACTCTTTACCTTTTCTTTTTCAATCCCTCCTTCCCTTCCTCCTCTTCTTCCCCAGATGAAGAGGGGTCTGATCAGCACCCCTCCCTCAGATATGCTGCCCACGGCGGAGGGGGGCAAGGCCAATGCCTGGCTGAGGCAAAAGAGTGCCGGCATATATGTGCGACCACGCCTCTTCTCGCCTTATGTGGAGGAGGCCAAGGTTGGGATAGCAGCACACAACAGAACTATGACACTTGCTCTATCTCTTGCACACACACTGTGAATCACCACGTGAGAACGGTAGGCATAATGAAGTCCAACACCCTGACTGGACCGGAACACGTTGCGTGCGTTATTTTTCTGCATTTCCCCATCTCTCCCTTCTCATTGGAAAGGAATGAATGATTGGGAGAGCAGGGTTTGAATCCTGCTGTTGGCAGATCCGGTGGAGGGTGGTGCAGCTAGCCAGCTCCATCTGGGTTTGGGGGGTTAATAATTCAATACAGCTGCCTTGCCTTGTCCCGGTCTAGCAACCCTTGTAGTGGCTTTGGCACCTGTGAGCTGAATTGAGACAGAAGGCTGGAAAGTTTGTTCTTTTAGGAGCGTATGGATTCTAGTCTAATCTTTCTGGTCGGTCGAGCAGTGTTAAAACCAGATTACAACCAGAATGGTATTGGATGTGCGTCTGAAGACACGTATGTCAACATCCCAAGTCCGCTGGAAGTCGCTGCAATGGAGCCGGTCCTTAAACGGCAATTGGATATCAAGAAATTAGGGTGGAAAATAGGGTGAAAAGGTTAAAAAAGGGGAAAGAAGGAAAAATATAAATGATCAAGATCTTTGTTTTAGTAAGTCTCTTATAAAAGTATCCACTTATCTGTAGATGTATCCTCAGAATAGAGAAATACGTGATTTTGACAAAAACAGCAAGCTATCAATAAGTCCAAAATGTTTCCTGTACAGTGCCCTCTAAAGCTATTGGGACAGTTTAGTCAAAATTGCTATTTTTGCTGTATACTCAAAGCATTTGAAAATACAGTTAAATTATGAAAATGAGGCAAAAGTACAGTCACGTTTTATTTCTGGCTGTTTGAATACACGTTTTACCAACTAAGATTAACAGCAGTTTCAGAGTTCCATCCCCCTATTACACGAGAGCACAAGTATTAGGACAATTCAACTTAAAGGAAATGTAAAAACCATGAAAACTAGTATTTAGTCACACATTCCTTGCAATAACAAAAGTAAGCTTTGGACCCATTGACATCGCCTATTCTTCGTATTATCCTTTGAGGTGGTTTGCCATGCCGTATCATCCTTTGAGATGGTTTGCCAGTCATTTTGAGTTAAAATTGAGTTGAGTTAAAATTAGGAAATTGACTTGGCCTTTTTTTTCCCTGATGAACTCCTTGGGTGCATTGGCAGTGTATTTTGGGTCATTATCCTGTTGAATTGTGTAAACCGCCTAATGAGTCTGGTGGCATTTTCTTGTATGTTAGTAGCCAAGATACTTCTGGTCACTACTGAATTAATTCTACAGCTGCCATCATTCGTTACATCATCAATAAAGACGCTCCAGAAGCAGCCATGCAGGTCCATGCCATTATACTCCCTCATCATGCCTTCTCAGATGAGGTGGTGTGCTTTGGGTCATCTCATCTGTCCATTAAGTTCTGTTCTAAAATTGTACTTGCTGATCTTTATACTTTTTAGAAAATTATTGTCTGGCCTTACTGTTTTTGGTGCTGATCAGAGGTTTGCATCATGTAGTGTAGCCTTTAAAGGGATAGTTTGTCTGCGATTATTATTTGGGTGAAAGAACACCTTGAGTCTTTCTTAAAGGCCCATGAAGTCATTTGTCATGACAAGCCATTTTTCCCATCTGTCCCACCCAGGAATTAGCATTATTAGTGTCATCCAAATTCATGAATTGAATTTGCGTCCTGAGCAACAAAAGCTGCATTACATGCAAGTGGAAGTGAACTAAAAACAAACTTCAAACTAAATTCAGTAATCGATCACACGATTAATCGATCACACCGGCATATATAATTATATATAATATGCAGTGCAGCTTTTGTTGCTCGGAAGACAGTTTCAATGAATTAATTTTGAAAGCTAATAATGCTTATTCCAGGCTGGGACAGAGTAGATTTTTGGTTTGTTGTTAAAAATGACTCCATGTGCCCTCAAGAACAACTCAAGGCAAGTGTTATTTCACCCAAACATGGATCTAGGACAAACTATCCCTTTAATTCTGCTGCCAAAGTATTCTTAGAACAGTAGATTGTCACTTTCTACCCAGCATTCTGGAGGATGTTAGTGATTTATTTTACATTTATTATTTGAGGGTTGTTTTTCACAACTCTGGTTATTTTTCTGTCATCAACTGCTGTTGTTTACCTTGGCCGACCTAGTTGTTCCCGATTACTGAAAACACTAGTGGTTTCTTTCTTTTTCAGAATATACAAAACTGTTGATTTGGTTATGCCCAGCTTTTTTGCTATTATTATAAATGGGTTCCTCTTTTAGCATCCAAATCGCTTGCTTTATTTCATAAGACAGCTCACTAGTCTTCATGTTGGATTATGTCTACTGGCAACAAACACAGACTCCAAAGGCAAAAGCAAAGGATAGAACTGAGGCTACACATTCACAGCTCTTATGTGTCAACAATAAATACTACAGGAAACACCTGATCAATTGGCAAAAATATCAACTTTGACTGTCCCAATACTTATATGGAGGGTACTGTATGTTTCAATCTGTCCCAAAATTAATAATATTGGCTCACATTTGCATTTGGAATTTGGATTAAATGATTACAACAGGCAAATCCAACTTTTAGATGCAAGTGCCTGGCCAGTTTTGTCAAGTTGTAAAGTACAAGGGGTGGATTGAACACATTCATGTGTTCATTTTTGTCAACTCAACTACTAAATACAAAACTTCATTGACCCCATCTCTTTTTCTCTCTCCCCCCTTCTCACTCATACACCCTCCTGTTGTTGTGCTTTCTTTTAGGCTGTACTTGATGAAATAATGGTGGAACAAACGGACCTTGTGCGCCTGCGTATGGTGCGCATGTCCAATGTGCCAGACACCCTCTATATGGTTAACAATGCCATGCCACAGTGCTGTCACATGATCAACCACCAGCAAATCGGCGGTAGCCAGATGACCCCGCCCTCGGTGGTGGCCAATGAGATACCTGGTAGGTGGAGTAACAAATAGGTTCCAAAAATAAAAATTGTCAAAACAATGCTGACAATATTTTATTAAATATTGTTAATATTGTTTAACAACAGAATATTCACTGAAAATGCACAATTGCAGTGGTAACCCGAAGAAAATTGTGTTAAGCTAGCTGCTATGAAATGCATGGAAAAATTGACAATGTGTTTGTTTTTCATTTTGAAAAGTAGAAATATAATCGTAACGTTTCAGTGTAGCTTTGGTAAGGGGCAACTTCTTCCAATAGACAAACAACTTAGGCAAGGGGCAACTTCTTCCAATAGACAGACAACTTAGGCAAAGGGCAACTTCTTCCAATAGACAAACAACTTGGGCCTTTGTTATGGCTATCTAATATAAGAGAAGATACTTCCACTTCTATATCTACCCTCCATAACAAAGGATGGACCCTTTTTTTTCTTCTCTTGTTGCCAAAGCGAACAGGTGGTTAATCCTTGTAATCCAAGGGCTCTGGTACTTTGGCAAACCACTGTAAATTCCAACCAATGCCAACATAGTGGATGTCTGCCTGAGGCAGCGACATCACTGCAAGGCCAGCCAGCCTTCTCAGTGATTTAATGTTCTCTCAGTTCCAAGGCTGGCGGTGGTCAAGGAGATGATTCGGAGGATGCAGGACCTACGTCACACGGAACAGGTGCAGCGGGCCTACGCCCTAAACTGTGGTGAGGGCGCCACGGTGAGCTATGAGCTGCAGATCCGCGTGCTCCGTGAGTTTGGCCTGCCAGACGCTGCCGCCGAGCTCTTGCAGGTGAGATGCTACTAATAAATACACGTCCAAAGTGACGGTTACCCTTGGTTAAAAGATGAACCATAAAGGCTGAATAAAAACCACAGGTAATGAGCTGTCTTTTAAGCCAAGTTAATGATATTAAAAATGATATTCAGTATTCTCTGCAATATTCCATGGTTGAAAACATTCCCTCATAAATGTTGCACTAATTTGTTGTCTTTCACGCCCATAGAACCCTCACAAGTTCTTCCCAGAGGAGCGCTTTGGCGACGAGAGCCCCATCCTAGCACTGCGCCAGCCGTCACTTGGTGGCGGAGGGCGTTGCCGTGTCAACAGCAGCCCAGCAGTGGAGAGCATGTTCACTGACCTGGAGGCAATGGCAGGCTTCCATCCACCACTGCCCCCTCCTCCTCCACCCTACCATCCGCCGGCCACGCCTGCTCACCACGCCCAACTCAAAGCCAGCGGATGGAGACCAGGCCGTGTCCCTAGCCAGCTTCCGTCACGCTCCTTCTCCTACCCCTGCAACCACAGTCTGCTCCACCGCAACACAAGCTCCTCCTCCAAACACGGCAGCCCGGCCTTCCCGCCAGGGGCTAAGCCCCTGCCACCAGACTGCACCAACCCTCAGGGCGGGGGGGTACGCGGTCCACATCAGGATAAACAAGGGGTGAGGAGATTAGAGGTCTACAGGACGTCAGAGCTGTAGTGTTCCTCTGAGGTAGCACAAATGAAAGTCCCTACGGGGATGGCGAGTATTATAGAGCTGGAATTAGGTGGCAATGGGATTTTGATCTGGAATTAGGTGGCAATGGGATTTTGATCTGGAATTAGGTGGCATTTTGATTTTAAGGAGAGTAAAAGGAGAGAGGTCTTAAGGTCTGATTGTTTGTTTGCCCCTGCAGAACCTGGAGCCAGTCATCAACGAGTTCATGCCGGACATTGCCATGGGTGTGTCGGCTATGACCCTAAAGGAGCGCCGCCTGCCTGAAGTCACCATGGAAGTGGAGCCTCACGACACGCACCCTCATCCCTGCACTGCTCCTCCGGCTGTGCCCCACTGCCACCTGGGCCTAAGCCGCCACGGTCCACATGCCTCCCGCAAGAGGCACGCTGCGGAACCCAAGGCCGAGGCCCAGGCATCGGAATACCCGGATTTGTACGAGTTTCCTGGGCGCCATGTAACCTCCTTCTCCAGGCCAGACCTCTACAGTCACAGTCGAGTTCCGCCAGGAGGGGGCCCAGCCCCTCCTCCTTACGTCCCCGACGAACAGCAGATGAACCTCTGCCGTGGCACAGTCGGCGACCCCCTCCGTCTGGACGTTTTGGAACAACCTCCCCAGAGGCTAGACCTGGCTCTGGCCACGCAGGGCGGAGGAGTGCAAGCAGCAGGGGCAACACACAATCTGAGAGGACGTGCTCGAACTGAAATAGACCTGACTTGTGGATTGGGACCGCCGCGGGCTGTGGAGACTTTCCCAGATGAGGTGGTGGGGGCCAGGGACCGCAGGTCGCCCAACAAACCTGAGTATCCTTACAGGAAGTCTGCACTCTGACACTCCAAGACCGTCAGAGGCCTGAGATTATACAGACAGACGGGAAAAGGCTGGAGCACTAAATGATGGTTTGCTGTTGAGGATTTGGGTGTGATCAGTGTACTTACCAGCATTGGTTGACTATGGTGTGGAGTTGTCATGCGCTCTGTTTAGGGCGAACACGGTGCCCATCCCTTCTAGAGGCGAGTCCCAGGTGCTGCATACGCTAACTAGGTGTAGCAGTCACAGTGCCTTCAGCACAGAGCCATGTGTGGGATGAGGAGGAAAGGCTTGGTTTGGATGAGAATGATCTGTCCAAAATAACCATTAGTCTCATTAACATAATGGGGCCTCCTGACCCTTCCTGTCTTCCTGATTGGATCCACACTCAACTGTTTGTTCCCCAATCACTTTTATCCCTCCAAATTCAAGTCTTGACTGGTCATCAAAATGGAATAAATCCTTTTCTTTACTGCTAGTGTTTTGGATTTTTACAATATGCGGTCAGTTTCATTTTCATTCCACTAATTTCCTGCATCAGGATGAGGGTACTGTAAAGCTTATTATGCTGAGTTATATGTTTAGATTTTCTTCCCGGTTTGCTTTTCTTTGAAATAACTTGGAAAATGGCCAAGCAATGACTTGCCAACTAATTTCAGCAACCCTGCCCAATACAAATAGTTCCTTCTTTTGAAGAAGCAGAATTGCAGTAATAGCTCTTGTAATTCTTTGACCCACAGGCTGTACATCAGCATGGGCAAATTAAGATTTGAGCAATAGCACATAGAGGAGAATAAAAACATAGTCTTTTTACCACTACCAATTTGTCTACACTCCAGAATAATTTCATGGCTGCTTTTAAAGTGACTTCAGAAGTCTACATTGCCCAACCAAAGTTTATGTGAAGGGTACCCACTGCTTCAAGCTATCTTTTGGTGTTCTCCCACAATTACACTTTGCAGATGTCCCTTTTATACCTGGTATAAAAGGGACAGTAACATTTTTTTCTTTAACTGGTACAGTAACATTTACTAGCCTGAGTGCCAGGCACTAAATTGTGGGAACCCTGGCTAGCACTCCCAATTCAGGGGTAGCCCAGTTCAGTTGCCACTTTGCTGCTTGTTTTTTTTCCCCCCAATTTCTTGATCTAGAACTGTCAAAGAGCATAAACATCTGAGCCCTATACTAAAAAACAGATTTGATAACTTAGCAAAGTAACTTTGGTCAATTCTGAGTTCAACTGGGGATAGCATGTACCACGAAAGTGGCTCACCTTTTAGCCAGTTTGATTTTCAGTGGCATTGTATCCTCTGGAACTAACAAATCAAAAGGTTAACACCACAAACTGCTAGTAGTGCTCCCAAGGAGATTTATTATGGACATCATTTTTTTCATCAGGTAATACGAATGTCCAGACTGGTCTCGGGAAATATGTAAATTAGTCAAATTTGTATGTTATGTTACATTACGTTAGGATACAGACTGGCCGTTCGGGGCAGTGGTGAGCACATTTAGTGTTAAATAGACTGGCTGTTTACTGGCTGTTTGGATTCCATGGAGAAGTGTGTATATATATATATATATATTTTTTTTTTTACATTAATCCAAACTTTTTTCATTTTCTAACCTTAACCCAGACCTTAACCCCAACTATAATGCTTGACCATAAACCTAACCCCAGCACAGTGATACGTAGCCATTAACATTTTTATCTTTTATCTAGTGTTTTTGTAAATTCTTGACATGTTTTTGTAGCATTCATAACACAATAGGGTTTTGCAAATTCTGAACATATACATTTTAGTAGTGCGTTGTAATGTAGCTTAACAGATCATCCGTATTCGAAATTTACAAATTCTAAATTTACATAACATTTGCATATTCCCGAGACCAGGTTGTAATTCCTGATGAATACCTAAGGATTGAAACACTGTCTTTAATAAATTCACTTGGGAGCATTACTAGCAGTGTGTGGCGTTATCATTTTTGAATTGTTTGCGAATTCTCCTTGAACTCCTGCAGAATTGTATGTTTTTCTAACATTGGACTTCTAGAACTTATTTTCTGTGAAGAATGTTACCTCACTCCTAATTCCATTTAACTTGAGGTGATGGCCTATTCAATATTTTATTAAACACTATACACATTTAGAAAATAAGATGCATTTGAAAGTTAATGCACAGTAAACATGTTTGTATGACCATATCATTATTTTATTGATTAAGAAAGGTGCTGTGCATTTATAAATAGGCTACTATAAAGCACAAAACATGACATTAACAATGTTGACATTTTGCACCATAGCCACCTGCAAGTTAACTTTCATTATTAATTCGGCACTAATGAAAATCAGACAGTAACTAGGATTGACAGTTCAGCATTGTCTCAATTAACTTTGTCATTTGACTAATCATAAGAATCATACATAACCAGCCATATATAGTTAGCAAAAAGACAGACGAGCAATATCTACCGTCATGAAAAAGCCTGAGCTTGAAAGTTGAAAGCTTACTGAAGTTAAAAAAATGTAGGAATCCGCTGCTTTGTTAGTATACCACTTGAGTTTCCCAGGTTTAATTAATTACATTTAATTAAAAGGCTGTGGCTGCAGATCTGACTTTCCTGACCCTTAAAGTTCTACCAGGACCATCTGTATACCAATTATTTCATCTCAATCAATTTCAAAGAGTTATGCATTTAGATTTTGTTAAGTTAGTGTTGTTTCAAAGTAGCTCAGTGTTTTAATTGATTGTGCAGTGATAACATTTTAGAGCAGATGTGTTCACCTACATAGCTTAAGCTACAATTATATTTTGCCTGTTGGTGTTGCTGAGTTTTGCTCACGTTAGAGAAGAACTTGATGTTTCCATATGAAAACTCTGTTTCTCATGCTTTCTGTCTCTCTTCAGCGACATACAGTATAGTGAGCGATAGGTGTTGAACTTGTGATTGCAATACAATACATATCTGCACATATCGTAATAATTTTGTATTGTAAGGTCCTTGGCAATTCTAAGTAATGTTATACTATAATGTAGAATTCCATAGTAGCCTGTTGTGTACAAGTAGAGCAAAGACTCAGTGCATAGAGAAGAAACACATGCACATAAGCTTTGGAATCTGTAGTCCAGTGAAAATGGGTCTGTAAAAAGTCAGATCTGCAGCCACTGTATTTGAAAAGGAATTTTTTACTCTGTCATTTAGCAGACACTCTAATCCAGAGTATACAGTAGTGAGTGCATACATGTTTAACACTTTGCACTGGCCCCCAATGGGAAGTGAATCCAGAACTCTACTATTCCAAGTGCTATGCTCTAATAACTGAGGTACACAGGACTAGCAACAACGTATCAAGGTCTGGAGCAGAATTTACAGCCGTAACCCCTCAGCAATTTGTGGGGTTCATCAAAACGCAGACCCAAGACAGTTCCCTTCTGCCTTTTCAATAATATTTTCCAGCGGCCATTGTGGACAAACCAAACCAGCCCAGTTCCTCAATCCCATAACTCTGCGTCTTCCTCCACGGTGATCTGAACACGGCTGCTTGGGTCACCATCCTTACTTTGACGTACTGTACCTAACAACCACCGATTATAATGATGTCAATGTATGTGATAGGAGAGTGTGTGTGTGAGTGTGCGTGTGTTGGCGGGGGGCACTGTTTTAGTTACTGTTGTGGAATTTTGAATGTCTTGACTTCAATTAAAACAGGCTCTCCCATGGGCCCTCTCTTTTGATTCAGAATCTCAACAGCTTTTTCTTCCCATTTCTCAATAGCCTCCATTGTGCTGTAGTGTCAAGAGATTAAATTCTCTGGTTTGCTGTAATTATCTTCCGTTTGTTAGCAACTTCTCGTAGACGGAGGAATTGAATCGCTGTATTGTGCACCTGTTATACGACCATTGGAACATTCTCTATAGTTCACTGTGTACCTCAACACTATGCCACTTTTTCCCCTTTAGGACATGATTTGCTTGTCCAAGAGCCAGGTTTCTTCAAATGGAAGAAAACAGACCCTTAACGGAGAGACTACTTAGACTTGTCCAATAAGAAACTCTGATTTCAGATTTCGTGCTGAAACCGTTTAATGTTTGGCGACCTAATGAACATGGTCTGGTTCTCTGTATAATGCTGATGCCTCATGTTAGTCTGTGAGGCAGACACTCATCTCTGATAAGGAATTTTATTTTTCTCAAAGTGAACCGTGTCGCATGAATATGTTTCATTTCAGCAGTCCAATTTGTTAATCCTTTTTGACATTGAAAAATTTGATCATGATTCTCAAGGCAGAATGCAACAGCGAAACATAGAAATTCTGACTTTTTCCTGATGGTTTATTTTTAATCAACTCAAGCGCGACAGGTTGTGTAGTTACTGTTTAAAGGGTTTACTTATTCAGTTTTGGAAATTTGATTTGAAGTCTTCCGGTTGACTTAAAGCATTGGATGATGCATGCATGTACTGGTGGGAGATGTAAGTTTCTTCTGCTTGTGAAGCAGGCTGGGATAACCTTGGCTAAGTGTTTGAAGGCTCTTTGACATGACTTTTTGCCTTCCCAGGCTTATGTTGGCAAATACTAATGCGTAATGGCAGGCGAGAAGAAATGACAAATGCTTCTATTCGAGTGGGTTGAATAGAATCTGAAATTTGTTATTCATCTAATGGCTCCCTTTATTTTACTCAGTCCAAACTTGGGCTCTTTGCTGCTAGGTTCAGCCCAGATTCAAACCTGTTTTGTTCCCTTGCCTTCTCCGTTGTCAAGTCAAACATGTTTGGCATGAAAATTCTATAAGGTAATAGCTAGATAGCAGACGCATGCAAACAGGCCATCTGTCTGGTCTCTACTCAGACTTTCAGTTGCTAGACACCCCAGAGCATTTCTGCATAGCTTAAAGTGCTCATGGTATGCCAAGCACTCCCTCATTTGAACCACCAGACCTCATACTTTACAATAAAATGCAAATTATAAGTACAGACAGTAGGGCAACTATCTAGAGCTTTGAGACTTATCTTGATGATTGTGGATGTTTGCTCAGACCATTACATACTGGGGAATATGGTTCTCCTTGGCCTTCCTGCTAATTGTTTCCAGTACCTAACATAGTTGTGGAAGAGAGGTGCAGATGTCATTGGATGAGGAAGGAGGTTTGGAAAGCTGGTTGTGTAGGGTCCTTTATCATGGACAGGTCTTTAAAGTGCCACTTTACATTTCTGCTTTACATTATGGGATTCTGGGTTGGTATGGGTAACGGGATATAAAAAAAAAACTGATCCAAAAACCAGACCACTCCATAATGATACTGTCTGTTGTGCAGTTTGTCTCCAAGGAGGGCAGAGAAGCTGTCAGTGTAGCCCTTTGCAAACTCTGGGTCTTTCACTGTGACTGCAGACGGCAGTGAGCTAGGCAGACAGCTACTCCCTTCTCAGCGCCCTCAAGACACCTCTGTACTGTAGCCTTATCCCTTTAATCAGTACCCAGAGTACCTCCCCCAGCCCCGCTCTCCCAAAAGGCATGTCTGCCCTGGGGGGGGGGGGGGGGGGGGGCAGACATGCCTTACATAGCCACTTGGCCACCCCACCCCTTGGCTGATCCAAAAAGATTCCTCTTCCTCCCTGCAGACCACTGAGTTGTCCAGAACTGACTTAAAGAAGATAGACTGGTGGTGTGAAGGGAGGGGAGGAGATGGAGAGCCTTGAATGGGGAAAAGAAAATGAAAAGTTATCTCCAGCTTTGGCCATTTCAGAATGATTCTCTCTGCAGTAACATATAGGTAGGAACTTAAGATCCAAAGGGGTGTACCAAGCCCTGCTTGGTGGTGATCCTGTTTTAACCTTGAAGGGTAAGGATCTCCCTGAGGTCTGTGCTCAAATAATAGTAAAATGACATTGTTTTTTGTAGGCTAATTGTAACTACAGATGCAGCTTTGATTGAGTAATTGCATATAATTTTTGAGGATAAAATGCTTCTTGATTGTGTTGTGCTGATCATTGAAGATAGACAACTTGTACACAGGGCTTCACTGTTGCACAAAAATTCTCATAACATGCAGAACTGTATTTTTTAAATCACTAATGAGTAGCAAGAAAGTAGAAAGATGGTGTTGATTTCATTAGCCGCTGGTAAGTTTGGCTTGTTGGGAGTAACGTTTTCCTATCAAAATGTATTACATTATATATCCTTTGCATTGAGTTAATTTGGAAAGAAACTTAATTTTATCATGTGAAATATTTGAAGACAATTATCTAGGTTTTCACCAAGTCCAGCTGTTTTTGTTGGGCTGGGTAGGAGGGTGGCTTTGGAACATCCTGATCCCATACTGTATGTGCTGTAGCCAACTCTGTTGTTGTCATGCCATTTGTACGTGTTTAGCTCGTCAGCAAAAAAAACCATTGTTGGCTAAACCACAAATAAATCTGGACCACCAGGCTAGATATAACCCATTTGCTGCTTTCTGGTTGGTTTTATTCACTTAAGACTGTTCTGTTGTTTCTTCCAGATCCTTCTTTAGATCCCCATTCCTCCCTCCCTCTCGTATCGAGATGAAAGTGCCTTCCCTGCCAGTGGCTGGGCTTCCTCATTATCTTTGTCCTATGCAAGCCTTTTCTAACAGCCTATTCAACAAGTCTTTTTGTAATAGTGTAGCCAATGCTTCATATACATAGTGGTTTCAAAGATTTTTATTTTAGGTACCTTTAAACAGTCTCTGAAATGTTGTTTTATTGTACATAATTGTTCTATATAAACAAATGTCAAGTATTTGTTGTATATATGACAAGAAAAGCACTAATTTCTTGTAAGGAATTGCAGAAAATCAAATTTTCTACTCTTTCCATTTGGGGTTGTAACAGTGGTGACCTTAAATCTGCAATTAGATAAAATCTTCAAAATAAACAGCTTTGATAGAAATGATCAAATGGCTTGGGGTTCTTTCTTTTGCAGAGAGTAAAAGGTTCCTGACAAAATTCAGATTTCAAATGGCTATATGGATGCTGATGTGAATAAATGCTTCAGTAGCATCTTAAATATATGAAATGTCAGTATTAGATGTCTATTTCCTGCCTATGCTAGTCTACAAGAAGGTCAAGGACAAGTCTGATCTATCACATGACAAACTGGGTCATCAGCCAATGAATTTAGAAGTCTCACCCTGTTGACTACGTTGAAAGGACAAATCTCTTCAAAGGCATGTCCTAGAAGAATCTTGTCTCTTGTTAAGTTACTGGGTAGGCAAACATATCCCAACTATACAATAAGCGGTATTGTTGAATATTTACTTCTGACTGGCTCGAAGTGCTTTGTAGAATATATGAAGATGTAGGCCAAATATGCAGGATGTTAAATCATGATTCAGTGTAAGGCACTGCAGATTTAACTCCTTGCTAAAAAGTTAGAAATTCCTAAATCCACAACCAAAAAACAGATTTAGACATTTTGTAGATGCAGGTCCAGCAAGAACTTCACTATATGTTTAGTATGTTTTTGCAGAGATATTTTTGGTACATCTGACATCCTAACATGAGCAGTGATGATCATTAACTTCTTTGATCCAAGTCGCAGTTATGACGCAAGTGGCATTAAACTGTCAAATCTTTCCACGGTTTGCTACTTTGACCAGACCAGCTGTTTTCAGCAGCAAGTTTTATTGAATTTGGTTGTTGTGCTGTTAGATTTTCTAGCTAGTCATTATGTTGCTAGGTCAAGGCCAATAAAATTTGCATTGATCTTAATGAAAAGCATCTTGACAAGACAACCAGGTCTCATTTGAAGATTTTACATAGTATACTTAAATTTATACCAAACAATTTGGTATATCTTTGTTACATTCTACAACAAAACGTACATGTCACAAATTCCAAGGTTTGGGATAGGGTTAGGCATGACAGTACTGAGGTTAGTGTTAAAGGCGAAAAAGGTATTTTCAACTTGCAACTGTTCGAGCAATTTCTGTCCTCCCAATATCCTTAGCCACAACACCCTTACAAACCACAATTCCATTTAAATGAAAAAGCGCTAACCACTGCTCCTAATGGCTGTACTAAATGTACCATATCATATGAAATGAGTGTCCCAGATTTAAGAAAACTAACCTACATATAGTCCCTGAGACCAGCCTGGACAAGAAGGCAACATTTTTATTATTCCAGGCAAGATCATTCATCTAATTTTTATGGATGAATCTTAATGAATGACGGTAGAAAACTGCTTAAACAGAAATGCTGCAACTTTGCTGTTATTCTGGCTGTAGAGGTTGACATGACTAGGTTAGCCATAGTTACATAGCAAACAAGGGTTAAGAAAGTTCCCAGCCTGCATGGCAATGAAACATTTCAAACTGGTCAGGCTGAACATTTAGAACAAACAACTTGGGTGGGTGGCATCCTTGGGGATCTATAAAATAAGAAATCTTTTCTTGGATCAGATTGATCTGGGTGTTTATGAACCAGTTTTTCAAAACATAATATGAACCAGATACCACAAAATCAAGAAAGTGCTTTGAATATGTCTCCCCACTGCCATCTACTGGAAGAGTTGTTGCAACAATGTTTTTACAATTTTAAAGAGGAATAACAATATTGACCATAAATTCATTGGAGTCATTGTTGGATTTCTATGCATGTAGCCCTCTCAATCCGGGAGAGTGGAGTTGAGCTACCGCAAAAGTTATGTAAAAGGGTTACACTTTTCTTCCGACTAGGTTGACTCCCTTCACCTTCCTAAATCCACCCTCATGAGATCAACATAATCCAGATTTGGGATTAAAAACAGAAACAACCAGATTTAGTGGAACAATTTAAAAGCATAAATTATAAAAAGTATACATAATTCACAATATTTCTACCTGTAAATGTGTGCCTTTCAGTATTTTTGGCAACTAATATGAAGTGGGATAATCACCTCCATTCTGGAAATTATGATGTTCAGTGGACTTTGTGTTGATCAGTGGCAAAACCAAATAACCTAAACTAATTAAATCCATTATAATTTGATGTCACCCAAAATAAAATTCCAAGGGGGTGAATACTTTTGAAGCACTGTAAATTTGAACTCCGCAAAAGGATTAAGCTCTGCCTGTGGTGTGCGTTATTTCCGAGGCATTGTACAAAACGTATATTGTATCTGTTAATCTCTTACGCGTTAACAACACATTCAAATAGAAGGGTTGATAGTCATTGTGTATAAAAAGGACGTTCACCTTCTGAGCGAATGGCTCAAAGTCATTGTTTGGGTGATTAAAATATTCCCTTTATAGTTGTCTGATGTCTGAAAAATTTGCATGTGGGGTTTTAAAAGGTAGCAAAAAGTCTTAACTTCCACGGCTACAGCTGCTGGAAGTAACAATAATGGTAAAACGATTTACATTTGCCTACTTATAGCTTTATTTTTCAATGAGTGAACATTAAAAGGAACAGAAAATCCAATACTAACATTAAGTGTGGTCCTTTAAAATACAAACTGTACTAATGGGTACTGTATTCATGCAATTCAGTTCTGTCATCTATAACAGCTGGCACAAAAAATACCAAATTACAAATTGTCAAAAAGACTGAGCTGAAAGAAAGCCTGACGTGGGAACAGTGAACTAGACAAGGCTTTGACCCTGTTTTGATTTGTGGTGCGGCCATGGACAAGGCATTTCGCTTGAATTAACTTTCAAGAGCAGTTCTACAGAAGTAAAATAAAAAGGTAAATGAAAGTTCAAGGGGTGACTAAAATTACTCTCCCTGTTGTGCCTGGAACAATGTTGCTAGGAAGGCAGACTGCAATTTAAAGGCTTTCTATCCATTCTCAACAAAAAAAGTGTTTTTGAGGGAGAACTATGATAGACTAACATCTTAACCTAAGTGTCACCCACATCAATCAAATGTCAGTTCATTAACCAGCTTAACCTCAAATGGACAAATCACATCACATAGCAATTTTAAGGCAGTGCCCAGAGTAGAGTACATCAAGGCATGCTGCCCGGGACAAGATAACAAAGCTCATAAACCATAAGCTGTTTAAAACAATGTTAGACTAGAAAATGATGGATTGGATTGGATGCGAGACCAGGACATTCAGCAGAAAAGAAAAAAAAGGAAAACTATACTGACAGGTGTTGGGGAGAGAAGAGACGGGGAGTTGTGGTACAGATCGTGACCAGATGGAAAAGAGACTGCTCAGCTACAGTAATACTGGCCCGCGTTGGCCCGTCGCCTCTTACGGCTCTGCTGCTGTTCAAAGAACTGACGGATGTCCTCTGGAGTCACCACCTGGAGAGGGAGGCACAACTAGTCAAAAAGACAACCAGAACTAAAAAACCTGACCTGAGTTAACACGGGCCTGAATCCCAGATTCAGACGCTATAACATTACTTCTTGCTTCATGTCTCGGATTATAGACCACAGGACTATACTTTTATATCACTAAAATGTTTCTAGTGGCTTTTTTCTCGTCGAAATTCGGAACTAGACCTAGCACAGCCAAAGCTTGGTGCACCAATATCCTGTCTCACAAACAGGCCTATTGATAAATGTAGTCATGCAATCACATGACTACACAACAAAGAGTTCAGTAATGAAGTAGTCAACTGACACGGGAGAGAATTAAACAGGTGTTGCGTGCCCATGTGACTGCTCACATAAAATAAAATAGAAATCAAGCATTGATCAACAGACTACAACTAGTCAACTTAGCAGTGTCAGCCCTAATTATCTGGGTATAAGTAAACAGAATGAGTTTTAAAAGAGAGTTACTTTAACCTTTCGGCACTACGCAAATTGTTTTAATTATATGATGCGTAGAGAAATACTTGACAGTGTCATCACATAGACCAGGGATTTTACACTATCCCTATTTTACAGTCATTATATAACAGGGATAGTGAAAACAAATATGATTGAAAGAAAATGGTTTTAAAGGGATAGCCGTAGATAAATGTAATTAAAAAAACTATGGAATAATTCTGCTGACAAATTGGCAGATTTTACCTACCTTTCCTTCTGCAGCAAATCTCTGCAGGAAATCCTTCAGCTCAGTCTTCATGTCATTGTACCCTGAGAACCAGGAAAATAAAACATCTCTTAATATTCAAACAATTCTCACTACTTGTCTTGCACCCACGTTTCAAATCAAATCCACAGAGGAAATCCCAATCCAATACCAGCCTCCCCTCTTTCCCTTGCTACTTCACTCTTTCAGACAGTATCACCTCTCCCCCTAACACTGACAGTTATGATCTGTATGATGTAAGATCCTCTCCCTCATGTAACCAGCAACAACCTATAGATACGCAAGCATCGAAACAGGCATAGGGAGAGTCTCTCTAACCCTTATTCCGTACCATGGATAATCTCCAGCTGCTGAACCCGGCCCAGGGTGTTGAGAGCAGACATCAGCGGGTCGCGACCCTCTGCGGCTCCTGCCTGCTCTTGTTCGGTGGTCTTGCCTTTGTTCTCGTAGGCCAGGACGGTGTCCGACTCATCCAGGAGGAAGGACACACCGGCTTCGCTATAGGATTTCTGTTTGAGGAAACGGGGGAGCAACAGATTCACTGTGGTAAATGGTCATTCTGTTAACAATACAGGTCTCATCAGTGACAAATATCCAATATTAATTATGTGATCAGAATACAGAGTATCAAATCCTAGTCGTGATTTTACAAGGGGACACAAACTTGAAAGGCCTAAATAAAACGCAATTTCCGTTTATGAGAAAAACAACAACATTGAATTCAATAGCCTCATCGTAGCAGTTGCAAGCATTTTGTGAGAAAACCAAGCATTGCTTATTTGGATATACATTAAACTCCAAAAGTGATTTTACAGGGATGTGTGTATTATTTGGCTTCATATTCCACCAGTTTGGATGTGAAATGATACAAAGACTATGAGGTTGAGGTGCATACTGTCTTCATTCATTTAAGGATATTTAGATCCATATCGGGTGACCCAAAACGGGTAGACGAAAAGATATTTGGACAGATTAACCCACCAGCGCTTGTTTCCTTCTAAAGTGACAGCAGTTGGTTTTGGCATGCCGACTGTTTTGCCTATGTCTCATCATTTATTCTTGTTAATCTGCCTCATGATTGTCAGACTGACTTGCAGTGACACTTATCTGATCCACATGTTGTCAGACAACAGCAACAGACTCCAAATGCAAAGCCTTAAGTGCTGAAATACAGAGCCAAAATTACAAAACAGTAGCCTCTGTCCAAATACTTCAGAGTCCTTTGTAGGTTAGTCTTTCCAACTTTGTCAGTATAAACAGTTAAAGCAAATAAGTGCATAGCAGCCAGGGTGAAGTAGTAAGACAGACCTTGCAGCTGACACAGGAACAGAGTTTGGTCCTCCAGGCGGAGGGCCAGAATACAGCTCCAGATTCTACGGTCTCCGTGGCCGTCCACTCCTTAAGCCTGCACTCCAAGGGTGGATTGGAGTTCAAGTCTCCCTCCATCTCTTGGTGCCTCCTTTTGCAGCTTGGCACCCCATTTGCGTTTGCCTGTGAGAAGGACAGACGTCACACAATGTTGTCCGCCTGAACAATTAAAACATGCATCTTTCCACACAAGAGAAAATTAACTCATTATGGGTATGAAGTATACACAATGGATTTATTTAGGTATGCCCCCATAACAAAATTATTTTCGCCATTACTGATAGCTGACGTTCACATAACACAACCGGCTGACAATGATAACCACATTTGCCTGTAATCGGACTATACCGATTGCTGGCCGTTAAATTCATCTAGGGATGCATCAATATAAGAATCTTATCAGGGCTACTACCGTGCGCTACCTTGGAGACAGACCACTGACTAAAACCCGAGACCAACATGAGGACACACCAAAAAAAGCTGTGTCATTAGAGTGAGGTCCGTCATGGAACCATGCAAAACAGCAATGACACGCTCAAATATGCAATTGTAGAAGCTCGCCAGGCCCGAGTGGGATAGGGAAAAGCATGGACTGTAATATATGCTGTCGTCAATTTGCTTCTGGTCTACCAGGCTAAATATTAAAATTATTCCAGTGTTTACCTGAAACCAATCGTTACATCTAAGAAAGCATATACATTCCTCTTCAGTTGTACTCTATAAATGTGTCTAACATTCTATTTCTCTGCAGATCCAACTCATGCAAATTACTAATAAAGACCTGATAATGCCTTATGGCCAACACAGACAAAATGCCACCAACTCTGGAGAAAGCCAAAACCTGACTTCTGAAGGAGGGGTTTACTGTAAAAACCATAAAAGCTTCATCAAGAATACCTTCTCACTCTGGTTATTGAGGCTTGTGGAGGCATCCTCGGTTATGTTCTTGCCCTCATCACGGTCCCCCTCCTCTTTCTTTACCTCTCCCTCTGTTTTGCACGGACTGGCTTTGGTCGTAGCGGACACTGTATGAAAAATAAAAACATGGAGCCAAATCTTAACATCTTTAAAATCCTTGAGGGACTATAGTGCATACCAGTAAAACAGCTGCAAACTAAAAAGAATGTCTACCAAATGAACTTGAAATCGGTGCCAAAACAAATTCCTATCACATGGATTGCATGTAAAACCACATTTTTCTTTTTTTCCATACAGAATTTTTTTGTTATATTTCTATTCATTTGTATTTACATCCTGAAAAAGTTAAGCTTCTTCCAGGATTTGCCACGTTTTGTTTGGTTCTTTTGCCTGCCAAAGTGATCCCACAGAGCTTCAATTAGGTTGAGGTCAGGGTTACAAACATTACATTTTACCAATCATGCTCTAATATTTGTAATTGCATTAAGTTTCTTATAATACACAGAATCTCTGGATTGGTTCTCTATTAGTGCACCTGCCAGATGAGCAGCGTAGATCCTCAGGAAAGGAGCTTTACTCAAGCAGGACTCGCACACCATCTCCTGAAGCTCCACAGATTCTGGCACAGGGCAACCTAAGTGCTAGAACAAACAGTAAAAACATAATGCCGATATGCTTAGCTTGCAGTTGTTAAATTAGGGGGTTTCCAAACATTATTGACATGAGAGCTAATTTAAAAAACAGACATGTAACAAGTTATAATCTGCTTTTATTTTTGCCTTAACTTTGACACATTTTTAATACCCCTGCAACTTTTCCATTGATCCTTAGTGTTCAAGAGTGCACCGTGTTTTCAGTCAATATAGTTTGACTTTTCTGAAATCGCTTTTTAATGACACTTTTTCTGAAATACTTTTTCTGAAATCGCTTTTTCATTAGTTGCAGCAATATTTTTATTTGTATTAATAAAATAGAAACAGGTTGTTTTTAATGACAAGGGGCACAAATAGACACGACGTAGACCGTTTTTGTCTCAAGAGTTCCACTATTAGAACCAGTGGCCCGAAATCATGGACGCATCTTTAACTAGATATAGCAGGGTCTTTACCACATAAATATGCTATGGTGCTTCACAAAGGCCTTACCCTGCCGTGTAGCCAGTCCTCACACACAATGCACTGAATCATCTCATCTTCAACCTGAGAAAGACACACACTTCAGTCAATAGACATGTTCTTCACAGAACAGTTAGTGTTCCTGGGGTCAAACTTGTAATGAGAAATAAATATAAAAACACTTGAATTACATTCATTTGAATGCATTAAGCATGGAACATTTTGACATAAAACATCTATGACAGACAATAGTATATGCATTTTAAATTATAATACAAATGTTTTGTCTATACGTTCTACAAAGCAATCATTGGTTTCATACGAAAATCTACCTATAATCTGAGCAATATTTTGATTTATTTTACATCAATTAATTCATACATCAATTGATTTATTTTATATCAATTCATATTCAAAATGCATGTTTATATTTGGCTTTAATATATTACTGAACATAAAATTGCAAACCAAACAAAAATGTGCCATAGAAATTAGAGAATTTATATTTAATTTTATCTCTTTATTTTCTTAATTTTCCTTCAGATCTACCACCGATCACTACCGAAGAGATCATCCACTGGCGCGAAACAGCACCTCTGTGTCCCAGTCTGTGTGGGCAACGCACGTATTTCATGCTGTCTTACTAAAAAGTATGACACGTGGATGCTGTACCAAAAGTGAGTTGTCATTGTGCAATAATACAGAAGTTTGTTTTTTCAACCACTACATAACTGTTGTCTTCTAGTCTCGGCCAATCAATGGTGTACGTAATGTTCTGAATTTTGAATAATGGCCTATAGGGGATGAAAGTTAGAGGTGTTCGGATCACAAAGAAAAACATTTGTCAATATATACAGGTGCTGGTCATATAATTAGAATATCATCAAAAAGTTGATTTATTTCAGTAATTCCATTCAAAAAGTGAAACTTGGATATTATATTCATTCATTACACACAGACTGATATATTTCAAATGTGTATTTCATTTAATTGTGATGATTAAAACTGACAACTAATGAAAATCCCAAATTCAGTATCTCAGAACATTAGAATATTACTTAAGACCAATACAAAAAAAGGATTTTTAGAAATTTGGCCAACTCAAAAGTATGAACATGAAAAGTATGAGCATGTACAGCACTCAATACTTAGTTGGGGCTCCTTTTGCCTGAATTACTGCAGCAATGCGGCGTGGCATGGAGTCGATCAGTCTGTGGCACTGCTCAGGTGTTATGAGAGCCCAGGTTGCTCTGATAGTGGCCTTCAGCTCTTCTGCATTGTTAGGTCTGGCGTATCGCATCTTCCTCTTCACAATACCCCATAGATTTTCTACAGGGTTAAGGTCAGGCGAGTTTGCTGGCCAATTAAGAACAGGGATACCATGGTCCTTAAACCAGGTACTGGTAGCTTTGGCACTGTGTGCAGGTGCCAAGTCCTGTTTGAAAATGAAATCTGCATCTCCATAAAGTTCGTCAGCAGCAGGAAGCATGAAGTGCTCTAAAACTTCCTGGTAGATGGCTGCATTGACCTTGGACCTCAGAAAACACAGTGGACCAACACCAGCAGATGACATGGCACCCCAAACCATCACTGACTGTGGAAACTTTACACTGGACTTCAAGCAACGTGGATTCTGTGCCTCTCCTCTCTTCCTCCAGACTCTGGGACCT
>JACXGI010005380.1:45000-47408 GCA_016801175.1 Esox masquinongy | reverse complement strand
GTTCCTTTAATGTTGCTGTAGGCCTCTTGGAAGCCTCCCTGACCAGTTTTCTTCTCGTCTTTTCATCAATTTTGGAGGGACGTCCAGTTCTTGGTAATGTCTCTGTTGTGCCATATTTTCTCCACTTGATGATGACTGTCTTCACTGTGTTCCATGGTATATCTAATGCTTTGAAAATTCTTTTGTACCCTTCTCCTGATTGATATCTTTCAACAATGAGATCCCTCTGATGCTTTGGAAGCTCTCTGCAGACCATGGCTTTTGCTCTGAGATGCAACTAAGAAAATGTCAGGAAAATCCTACTAGAACAGCTGAACTTTATTTGTGATTAATCAGAGTCACTTTAAATGATGGCAGGTGTGTAATGACTTCTATTTAACATGAGTTTGAATGTGATTGGTTAATTTTGAACACAGCCATATCCCCAGTTATGAGAGCGTGTGCACATTTATGCAACCAGGTTATTGTAAGGTTTTTATTTTTCATTTTTCCCCCTCGAGGATTTGTTTTTCAACTGAATTGTTCACATTATGGGTCACATTAAAAGTGGAAAAGTTCTGACATGATTTATCTTTGTCTCATTCTTTTACATCACAAAAACCTGGCATTTTAACAGGGGTGTGTAGACTTTTTATATCCACTGTATTTGTATACTAAAATGGTGTCTATGCCTGTACCAAATTGCCTGCTCCCACATAGTTTTAATCTTTGATGTGCAGACTTGAACAGGGATGTACAGCCTAAACTACCCTTATAGGCAGCCATAACCACGTTCAGAGGTTTTGGCACACAACTCATTTTATCATCAGCAACTGGGTGATTATGAAATGACAACGTTAGCACAGGAAATTGTGGAGGCGACATTGATTCTTTGTAACAATTATGAGAAAGTTGGATGTCTTGTTTTCGATGCTGCTGTCCTTTTCCCAGTCTGTTACTTTGTACTCATCCATAGTTCTCTGTGCGTTTGTGTTAGCAAAATCTTTTCTAGTGTGTCGGTTGTACAGTTAGGAAACAGCCTGTAAAATCTGTTCTCATAGACTGGAAGTATGGGCTTAGTATATGTTACGCAGCAGGTCACTAGGGGTAGAGGTGAACGTTTTTACACCTAAATAGCCTGGCGGTTTGCTAAGGCTTTGTGGATGAGGGCGGGAATGTAAAGTCCCAAACTCTGTCTCCAGTTGTTTTGAGTTTGTGCCAAACAAAAGGTTTTACCCCGTTCCCCTGTGACCGGGTTGGTATAAGGCATTCATGTATTGCATTGCATAGTACGACCCGTTTTACTGTTTTCAAAAGTTATGTGAAAGATCGAAGTCATATTTGTAATTCTCCAACCGTTTGAGCTACATCAGGTTACATCATATAAAAGAAGCCTGGGAAACACGCTGGTCCTTGACGTTTTTGGCTGTGACTTTCACTGCTGGAGTTACATACAAATTCATTCAGAGTAGTAGGCAGCTGTTTTCTTAAACAGGTCTTGTCACAGGTATTGCCATATATACACTCTTCAGACTTAATACAGTCTCTGTAACGTGAGGATGGAGACACTTGTGAGGATGGTTTTGCTTATGCTGTAAAACTGTGTAAAATACATCCACTTTTACAGAATATGGAAGCTCATTACTGCCTTAAAAAATTAGTATGTGTATTTATAAGATACACACTGCTCAAACATTTTGAACTAGCTGTTAAGCAAAGTAATTTTAGTTTTTACCACTCTTTTTTACACACAATAACAGTAAAGGCCCATCTCACTAGAATCTTAAGGTTTTTGGCTTATGTACATAAGCCAACTATCATATTTTTAAATCATTTATGGTGTCTTCATCAAGACAACCCGATATGTCAACATGGTACAACTCATCATTTAAGGGAAAGAGAAGGGCATAGCCTTCTATGTGTTAATAACTCTACCAGAAATAGTGTAAACTGAAAGTTGATGGTAGTTGTTGACCCCATTTAGTGCAACTAGACTCTCACCACTGTGCACAGTACAGGAAGCGAACTCCAAGAGTTGGATGTTGAATATATCTTTCTCATGTGTTTGTAATGCTTTCCATTTTTATGCTGGTGAATGCTCCCTGACCTCTGCCAATGTCCAGCACCCATTCTGCCCAACCAGACTTACCTGGAGGGAGGAGGTGGGTGGTTAGATAGGAAGCATATGTCCCCAAGGCTATACTATCAAGGTGTAGGGTGACCATATTGGGTAATGTCTTATTATGTGTATTCACTCGAGGGCTGCTTCAATGGACCATTTTGAGAAAATGTGCATTGATTTCAGATAAACCCTCCTTAAGCCCCCTCCAGTTGGTGCAGAAACATCAAAGGCTTTGTGTTCTAGCCACGGGTCCTCGAAACTCTGTCCCTTAACATACAATATTCTGTCTATAGAAAACAAGGTATAC
>JACXGI010005380.1:0-42500 GCA_016801175.1 Esox masquinongy | reverse complement strand
GAAATGTAGATGGCCTTCATTTTTTTATTTCCAATTAAAGAACATAATAATTTTCTCTATGAAAATTGTGTTTTTATAATCTTTACATTGTTACTATACGGTACTGTCAACTCTACTAATAACAGTCAAAAAATAAACTTCAATGCACTTTCACAGCAGATTACTATTATTTTTATTGCATTTGCTTTGGTTTTCTTTTACCAAAATGAAACTAATTGCTCACATACATGCTCACATACACGTACACAGCTATAATCATTGTCCTCCATACCCGGTGTGTTTCATGGGCAGAGCTGGTAGCTATGCAACAGGACTGGGAGCAACTGGGAGAGGGGGATGGGGTGGGGGGGGACAGTTAAGCAAGAGAAGGGACGGCTGGGGGGAGGGGGCCTTGGACAGATAGGATGACAGTCGTCGTTGGCAACCATAGTTGGTAGAGAGGCTGGCTGATCACGAGCAGAGAAAACCCTCTCTTAGGAGAACAGATTGATTAGAGGAGATTTGCCATCATGTGTGGAAAAGTAAATTCCTCTTTGCATAATTCTAATTGCCAAGATGTGCTTTGCCTTGATTCACTGTTGAAAACAAAGCATTCAGTGTGAAAATGTATTAAATGATTCATGAACATATCGAAGTATCATCAAAAATATATCCACAATTGATTTTAATGAACCTTTACACCTCAAAGTAAACAGCTATTTTAATTAAGAAATCAATTCGAGATGAATAAATGGTCTGGTATAGATATTCAGAGGCAATTGCATACAAATGATCCAATTTACACGGTGTGATGCAGTTGTTAACAACACCAGAAAACACAATGGAAATCTTGGGTGCCAGTTTGAAATAAAACAACATTTGTATTGATTGACCCACATATATAGGCGAGTAGACATTGTCGACGTGGGAGCTGTCCAGTTGATCGGTGCTGAATGACGCCCTACTCTCCCTCTCAGCATTAGACTCGCATTTCCCTACTCTGGCCCGGGAAAAACCTGCCACCTGTTGCACGAAAGTTTCCAATATAATCCTGATTTAAAAAATCTCGATATTTGACAAAAATGAAGATAAACTAGGTAAATAGGCTACTATAAGTTAGCGGTTGCAAAGCATTTTACAATTTCTTCGTAAAAAATGGAACCGGTGAGTGAATATTTCTCGAGGCTCAAGCTATTCCGCGGCAGTTGAATGACAATGCATTTCAAAATAATTTCTGTAAAAATGGAGTCTACTATTAGCTTGTGAATGACTGGGAAAGTATCGACAGAATTGTCAAATTGACCGTTTTTCATCTATCCGACAGGTCCGTTCAACCGTAATTGTGTAAACATTATTGAGTTCCTTTCTAGGCTATAATGAATGCTTCGACGAACTGTTCTTACCAACAATAATACAAATATTTTTACCTGGCTAACGTGAAAAAGAGAAAGTCTTACTCACCACGTAGCTTAGCCAACGGATCAACAGGTGACTCCTTAGTACCGTTACTATTGGGTTGTGTGCGCGTCTTGTGCCCTCTGTATCTTTCTCCGGCTGCCATTGAAAGACACGTCAATCTCAGCAGTAAACCCTCCCCATCTGAGGTCCACGTAATGGTTATTATGATGTTACTAGGTAGCTCAGAGAGAGAGATGAAATTCTGTCTGTTTATATACTGTCCAAACACCAGAAAAGGGATTGGATCAATGCAGATGACGACTACAGGAAGAGACCAATTGAGATTCGATTTTTTTTCTTCTTTTTCTTCTAGTGTTGTTATAGAAAATCAAGGGTGCGGCCCTAACAAAGTAGGACAGGAAATTACAAATAAAAACCAATGGAGTAAAAACATTGACGATGTAAAACACAAATAGGGCTTCAAATATGTTTTTATGAGAATTTATTCATTTAGGACAGAAGGCAGTTTGAAAAAGGAATACATCCTAGTATCTTGAGAAAAGGTAGGCAACTTATTCAAAACATTGCCCTAGAAAACTGGTGAAAGCCTATAAACGGCAAAAACACAATATGGATAATCCTATAAATATGTGCATACTGTTTCTTTTTCTACCTAATTTAAATGACTGAAATATGATATCATATGCAAAGGATAGAAAGTTTAACACTTCTCAAATAGACTGTCAAACATTTAATTACCTGCTTAGTATCTGCATTTAGCATAGTGCTAATTTTGCTCCACTCTCACATGTACTTATTGGGAAAACCACAAAAATCTATTTGGAAAACCAAAAGTGGTTCTACTGTTAAATTCAATGCTTATTTTAATATTATTCACTCCTCTACCCTGATAGGTTCCAAAGGGTCAACTGAAATGTTCTCATCTGAAGGCTTCAAATGATGTCTATAGTGTGCTGCTACCATTTATATAAATAAAAGCAATTACCCAGCAGCATTGTCAGCAAAGGTCGCTCAGAATTACGAAGAGTTCCGCTCGCACCGAACCATTCCAACATATTGTAGATAAGGTCTAGTACAAATTGTAAAAAGGTCTAGTACAAATTGGTTTCAATTTAAAATCATCTTCTTTCAATGTATCATTTGGACACCCTGTTTCTCAATATGATGTCTTGGGCGCTAGTATCTGAGGACTGAGGATGCTATGTGGTTTGGAGCAGTTAGAGACATACAGTCCATTAAGACATACTATTGAATGCCCAGCCAATAAGCACAGTATTATAACCCAGATATAGAATAGGGCATTAAGAATGTTGTATTGCAAACATCCCACAAAACAGTATTTTTCTCAGAAGAAATCCTCTAAGCCTACAGGTGGTTGGGGGTAGGTGTAGGATGAGAATCAATTTGCAAACGAGCCCTATAAACCCAGTCTTGCTTCATTCTGTCTAGTAAATGTCAAAAAGGGGGCCCAGGGAGCCAACACAAAGCCCTAGTGTTGACCAGCACTACACATTGGTTTAACTGGGATCCTAAACACCTCTCCTCTGGGCCGTCTCCTGATAGACTCATCGGGAGGCAGGATTATGCACATGAAGGCGCCCAGCTCTCTTCTCAAGGCTTACTGGTATAGTTACTAAGCTGAAGAGGTTCAGAGGTGTAATGCTGTGCCTGTCCTGGTTTCATCTATATCACAATAGAATGTCCATGTCATTTCAATGGGATTATGCCAGGTCTGAAGGAAAGGCTTCAACAGCGGACAGCAGGAACAGGCCATTATCTGTCTGGAGAAACACACTGCTTTGATCCAGTATTGTGTGTCTGTGGTTCAGTAGTCAGTAGGTCCCAAAAACCAAAGCCTGTCAGCTAAACTCCCTGTGCTTTTATCTAATTAGACTGGATTGGCGAAAGAACGGATTTGTAAAGGAGCAGCCATAAACGGAGTGGAGGCTGTTTAAAGGTTGAGTCTCTCAACCCTCTCCTTGACCATGACCAGTAATGAGGAAACGGAACCTGGTTGCCCTCTCCTTTCAGTTCAATGGTTATGAAGAAGACAAGTTAAGTTAGCTATTCAATCCTATTAGAACAGTGGTGTGCAATGGGCCCAACGGAGCAACATCTTCTGCTCTGTCCCCCACAAGTAGAATTTCTAATATTCATGTGAAATGCAAAGAAAGAGCCTGTGATTTTACCTTTGAGATGTTAAATATGCAGTCTGGGACTTTTGCAATGAACACTTTCTTTTTAAACCTCCTGTTTTAGGCTGGATGTGTAATATGTTGTTTATTTGAGCATAGAGTCTCTAAGGAGAATACTGTGGAAAATCGTCTTAGGGACAATCCATAAAATGTTTACTGTAAAACCACTACCCCCACATAAATAATTAATTAATTAAAAGCATAAATAAATGTTAAATCACAACCAGAAAGTTGAGTCCCATAACCACCGTATTCCAGTTCACTCTGCCTGTCTCATTACACTAAGATCAGAGCCATCTTCAGAGAATCATCAGCTAGGGGAAGTCAGATCTTCAACATGTTTTCTGCTATATTTAAGCACTATTGTAAGGGGATTGTGGGAGATATATCCAAGGCATGACATTGCGGGCCCTAGATACAGCCCTTAGCCATGATATACTGGCCATATATCACAACCTCTTGAGGTTCCTTACTGACATTATAACGCAAAAACAACTCTGAAAATGTTCTGACATACCTGTGTGGTCTCATTTACCGCAGCTTTTAGCCAATCAGCGTTCAGGGTTTGAACAGCCTGTTTTATGAATTAGTCGCCCTGAAACAGCCACCATCCTGGGCTTGTCACACGTGTGTCTAGGGCAGTGGTATTCGAATCTTCCTCTCGGTCAGCCCACAACTCAGGGGTGGAAAACATGGCTTCTTCTGACGAATCCTGGTTCAGTTTAACAGGTTAGCATGCACAGCCCCCAGACCTCAACCCAACACTGGGCTGTTTGCAGAACAACTCTGACTGCTGATCAATCAGCAGCAACGGCATGATGCCATTGTGCCAGTATGGACCATTATCCCTGTGGAACATTTATGACAACAGGAAATTAGGCAGTTTGGGAGGCAAAGGATACTAGACAGGACTAATCACTTCGCAACTGAGTGTACATAAAACTTGAAAAGATTTGAATGCTTTTATCCGTGTTATGATTTATAGTTAGCCTGCTGCAGATGTGGACAATGAACCACTTACTACTATTGTCACTATGTCGATTTAGGGCAGGACAGACAGTTAACTGGTAGATAACATTGACCTGTGGTAGAGTATGAGGTCAGGATAGACAGTTGACTGGTGGACAACATTGACCTGTGGTATAGTATGAGGTCAGGATAGACAGTTGACTGGTGGACAACATTGACCTGTGGTAGAGTAAGAGGTCAGGATAGACAGTTGACTGGCAGATTATATTGACCTGTGGTAGAGTATGAGGTCAGGATAGACAGTTGACTGGTAGATTATATTTACCTGTGGTAGAGTAAGAGGTCAGGATAGACAGTTGACTGGCAGATTATATTGACCTGTGGTAGAGTATGAGGTCAGGATAGACAGTTGACTGGCAGATTATATTTACCTGTGGTAGAGTATGAGGTCAGGATAGACAGTTGACTGGTAGACAACATTGACCTGTGGTATAGTATGAGGTCAGGATAGACAGTTGACTGGTGGACAACATTGACCTGTGGGATAGTAAGAGGTCAGGATAGACAGACAGATAACTTGTAGAATACATTTGTGGTAAAGCAAATCCCAAAGCTATTTGATAGGGGAGGCACATGCAAGCAGAAGAGGAAATGTGGCTAGAGTGGAAGGAACAATATAGTAAAACCTGCAAGGCTAACGTACACCAAAGACAAAACACACCACTCTCCCTGTGCCCAATTATAAACAAAACAGACAATCCCTAGACCAATATCTTCAAACTATAGCGTAGCCTTCTAGAGGCCAAGGTAAAGTACAGGCTCCATATATCTGAACTCCTCAGTAGGAACAGGGGAACTGGTCCTAAAGGCCTTTGTACGGCGAGCAAGAAGTAACAAAATCGAAATAACACACTTTTTAATTAGACACCATTGGGTTGGAACAAAAGCTTGCGCGTTAGATATCCAGAAATGGTTCCGTCCTTGCCTGCTCTTGGGGTGGAGATGGACAGGGGTGTGGTGGATGACTGTTGATTTTGAGTGTACTGGTGCCATCTAGTGTTTCCCTTTCCACTAGGACAGCTTTACAGGACTTCATGTTACACTAATCGCCACATACAGCAATCGATTCTCTTTAGCATTTGCAATCCCATGCACAGACAAAGCAGACAACACAAACATACATTCAAATTAACTGATATATAATCATTTTTATTCAGTGTCTCTTAGTACAGAAATATGTATCTTCATAACATTCTTTAGGCATTTCAAGTTGGCAGCAGTCTTTGTTTTGTTTCGAAGTGACAAAAGAATGAATAGCTACAAACACTTAGCTAAGACTGGAGATAGTATAATGTACATGTCAGCTTTTCAATTTTAAACTCTCAAAATAAACGTGTGTGCTGGATACTTTCAAACAGCTCAAATAAATAACACTCATTCAAAGACAGCACATCAGGTCATTCAAACTGATATCCAACTGAAGAAAAAGAATCACTCAGAAATGTACCTACAAGTGTATTTTTAATTAAATAAAACAAGATATTTCTCACATTTTCTTAGAAAAAAGAGAAGTGCCCTGGACTTAATATCTTTATACCACAGACACAATGCCACCAGTACTGCCTTAGATACCATAAATGTATTTTCTCTTTCAGTTACTGCTACACACAGGAACACATTTTTAAATCTGGTGCATTAATTGTTACTTTCATTTTTTCTTGTATCTGGTATGGGTCAATGCAAAAGATTGTGTAATTATTTAGTTTCAAGGTTATATTTGCTCATTTATCAGACTGAGCTTCATTACACCTTTTCTTGAACTCAAGACCCCAAAAATAGTGATTACAGAGTACTGATAAATATTTTGGTTAAAAAAAAACAGCCAATAAGATTCACAGAGAAAAACTGTAAGTGATTTTATGCAGCTAGTTCGTTTGCAGTCACTGCGGAAATAACATCTACTGATTGGTTTTCCAACTTAAAAAATTTATTATTTTTGCCATTATTACCATACTTCAAATTAAAACTTTTTGTTTTTACCAGGTGAATAAATTATAATGTATACAACAAATAAAAAACAAAAATCAAGTAAGCTCCTAGCTTCTCTCAAAAGTTGGGGTAAACCACTACTAGTTTACAAATAGGTGCAGAATATCTCACCCTGACATTCATGACATGTAAAACATTTTCATACCTTTAAAAGATAAAGCAAATGTGACATACTCTGATTTTAGACATAAATGATCCCTTTAAGGCAGGCACAAAAACAAAAGCTTCAGGCTCTTCACAAAAAGTCTGACCTGCAACATGAACTCACACAGAAAATAAAAAGGAATCAGCTGAATCACACTGGCAATATCACGTGATAATTTGTTTAAAAAAAAAAAGAAAGATAAGGAAACCAATAAATAAAACATTAAAAAAAGGACAAACTTTGTATTTGGCAGGTATGCACATTGTCTGTAAACAAAACAGTCACTGGGGAAAAGAGAAGTCCCAGAATAATCCTCTTCCTCATCTTCCTGGGAAAGCACCAATGGTACTGTATGAGGCGTGGCCTTGCGGTGTCAGAATGGTGGTTTTGGGCGGTGTGAGGCAGTGGACTTAATCCAGTCTAAAAAAACTACTCCCACCTATCTGCTTGACAACCTGACTAAGGGTATTTAAAAGGACCCCTAACCCAGAGGTAAGGGAAGTTGTTTTTAAGAATGGATTCAAATCCATATTGTTTTCAGTACAGTACTGGCTCCAGGCTGATTCCCCCCCCCCATTCCCAACAGCAGAATCCCTCTGGCTACCGGATTCTGGTGAAAAGGTTCAAAACGGATACAGACTCCTGCAGAGGAAGAGAGCAGGGTCAGTTTTCTAAAACACACATATCCTCTGGATCTAATGAACCATAGGTGGAGATAAGGGCAGGGCTGAGGGAGCCCGTGTTGGCATGCTGACTGCAGGAAAGTCCACCAGGGCTGTTGCCCGAGAATTTAGCAGTACTTCCCATTAGGGCTGTAGCAATGGATTATTTTAATCATTATTTTATGCGCAACAAGCTCACCTACTCAAATAACGTATAATAACATGTTTTACGGCCTATATGCTGTCTTTTTACACTGAAGAAAAATATAAACAACATTTAAAGAGTTGGTCCTATGCTTCATGAGCTGAAATGAAAGCTCCTAGACAGTTTCATATGCGCATATCTGTTATTACGGGTTTTAGGTGGAGTGTTTTGGGTGAAAAAGATTAATAAATGCTTGTATCTAAACACTTAGAAATCACAGAAACCTAGAAATACTAACTAGCCAGGCTCCTCAGTGTTAGCTCTCTTCCGTGATATTATACTGTATAGGCCTGACTACCCACTCATCTCTCCTAGTGCAAAAGATCCCCCCCGCACCCATGTGGATCACAGTGCTGACCTGCTAGTGATCTACAAGAACTTTCATTCCCGCACAAACCCTGAAATAGTGACAGTGGAAAGATTTAGAAACATGAAGTGTGCAGATACCTTGGTGGACCTCATCTTGCTGAAGACATTCCAGAAGCGCAGCGTCTCGTCTCCGGCCCCTGTGACGATGGCCTCTCCGTCAGGAGACATGGCCAGGTACAGCACCCTGTAGGAGTGGCCCGTGAGTTTGGCCACCTGAGTGAGCGAAGGGTACTTCCACACCAAGATCTGGTTCTGGGAGTAACCGTGCGTACTCACCTGAAAGTCAAACACTTTCAGTCACAGGAGCCAGTTCTTTTCTTTGAAATTCAGAAATGTCATCCCTGTCGTCATAAACCCTCCCCGAGCTACATACCAGTTCGTTGGTGTGTTTGGACCAGGCCAGGTTGCAGACCTGAGAGCCCGTGTCGGTACACTGCAGGGGCTGGCCCGTCAGGGTGTTCCAGAAGCGGATGCAGCGGTCGGCCGTCCCCCCTCCAGACGCCAGCAGGCCGTGCTGATGAGGGGACCAGGCGATGGCCTTCACTGCCGCCAGGTGTTCTGTGTACTGCTGAACCGGGAGAACGCTGGAATGGTTCCAAACAAGCAGCTATGGGGAGAGGGAAAGCGTGTTATGTTTTGGGGGGGGGGCAGGAGGTGTGTGGGTGTCCGCGTCCTGTAGGTCCACTGTGCTTGTGCTCTGGGCTTGTGTACCTTGTTGTCGTTTCCCCCCGAGGCCAGCAGCTGGTGGTCTGTGCTCCACTTGAGGCCGCAGACTTCCTGCCGGTGTCCCTGGAGACGCCGTTCTGACTGGAGGGGAGGGGCTCGGATGTCCCTCTGCAAGATGACCCTATCACGACTGCCCGACGATAGCTGGTCCGCGTTCCACGCCAACGCGCCTGGAATTTGCACGCCCACAAAAGCCAATTGAATCAAACATAAGCGCACGAACGCACTCATTTCTCATTTGTCTGACTGTGCAGGAATGTTTGTAATGAAACCCTTAGTGACAGACTGCCTCCGTACAGCGTGCTACCGTGTCTGGATGGTCTGAGCCTTCTCCTACTCACCCACTCTGGCTGTGTGGCCCTCCAGGACAGACAGCTTCTTCCCCGCTGCTGCATCCCAAATCTGTACATAGCCCTTATGAGTCCCCACTGCTACTAGGTTACCCTGAAAAGAACACACACACACACAGGTACCAAAACTGGCCAAATGGTTCCAGGCACCTATGGAAACCCCTACCCATACTACAAAGACTAGAACATACAGCGGTATATACACGGGTCAGAGACAGAGGAACACTATATGTTTCCTACCTGAGACTCTGCCGTTCATAGCACGGCTAACATATTCCCTGTGCAATGTTAATGGGGCATTAGCGTGCTCGCCATAACGCTGTAGTCACAATCATGTCACAATACTGAAACCTACATTTCCCAATTCCTAATTATAGAAATGCAATCCACAGAATGGGCTTGGTATCTGGGTGTGGGCAAGGTTACCATCCCATCAAATACTAAACATGACGGACATACATGGTGGATGGAGACAACATAATGATGTCAACAACATTTTATTACATGTTAACTGCCAAGTTCAGTCTGGTAGCACATGTCAAAAGGCCTAGTCGCTAAACTGCCTTCAACACATATGGGGAAGTCAGGCTAATATTAGTAAAATGCAAGACAATAGTCAAAAGAGCAGAGGAAACCATACAATGCCAAAGGGCACATATGGCCTTTAGTGTTTTTTTCCCACTCCCCTGTCAAATGCTGGATGATCATGGATCAAAGATGTCAAACTAACATGCAAGTTCAGATGTGTCCATCATAAAAAAAACAATGGCTGGCTTGGTGGGAACAGACTATAGACAGTCTAATAGGCTATGCTAATTTATTTTCTGGCCTAAGACAATGCTTGTTTATAAATGTTAGCTTATCAAGAATGTCAAAATACGTTTTTTAAACGGATTGTTCTGGCCTTTCTATTCAAAACAAAATTGTTTGTGAGAACGACAATGACTTCTGCTCATTCAAAGTGCTGCTTGCGGGAGTTTATGCAAATTGTACAATTCAAGGACATTAACAAAGACTTTGACAATATTAGAATATGTGCACGCTTGACTGCCTTGTGTCTATAAAAGAAGTTAAAGCATTGCAGAACGTTTCACTGGAGGACAAATAGGGTGGCTTTTGATGTTGGGTTGTGTGCTTGCTGTCATGATTTTTGTTTTTCAAATTATTTATGATCTACAGGGCACCCTTTTTAAAACAGAATGTGTTGTCAATGCATTTTCCCTGAACAAACAAAATTCAAATACATAAAGTTACCACATGGCCATCGAAAGAAACTAACTTTAACCAGTATTACATTCATCACTGTCTTACTCTGGTTCCAAATGTCTCCATACAAGACTCTGAGAAGGGGTGTACCTGAGACCAGACTCACCCTCTCTGACCAGCCCACTGACGTGACTGAGTCCCCCTCCACTGACAAGTCACACAGACGCGTCACCTGCACACCAAAACACACAATTAATGGATGTTTATTCCAAACCCCTATCACAAGAAATAGCTTACAACGTCCCTTTAAAATGCATGTAAATGTTTCAAATCATTGTGTTTCGTTGGCATGGCGCACTTCCCACACTCAAAGGGGATGAATAGTAGGGCATGTTGTGCCTGGGAGACTCACGGACTTCACTTCATTAAAACGCACAAACACACAGTGGCACTCGCTTGAGTACTCATTAAGTATTTTGAGAAGTTGGTTAAGGACCAATTTACCTCAACCATACCACTGCCCTGGCCCATTACAACGGCACAGTACCCTACCCAGACAAGAGGAACAGCGAATGCTGTTCACATCTCAGCTGTTTATGGACTACAGCTCTGCTTTCAACACCACCGAGTTGTCAGAAAGCAGTGAAAACTGGGGCAGGTGATAATGGCAGGCCAGATCTGCTCTACCGCCCTGAACACCCTGGTCCCCACGGGGGGGAGGGCTCTCTCAGTCCGGATCTGCACTCCCTGCTGGTGCGTGGTGACATAACACTCTGAGACAACCGTCAGTCGTGGCGGACGATGTCCCACCTGGCTGGTGCAGGCACTCCACAAGTAGACGCAGGTTCCCAGGCCCACACTGAGGACGTTGAGGGAGGACCAGTCCACCAGGTTGAGGTAGAAGTCGTCCTGCAGCTCGGGAGCGTCAAGCACCTTGAAGGGGATCTTGGAGATTTTCCGCGTGGGTTTCCTGGGCGACCGTAAGAGCTTTTGACTGGAGGGAGATGGGGAGGACGGATGAGTCATTCAACAGAACACGGGACTCTTCCAGAGTAATACGCTTAGAATGGCTAGAGCACCGTATCATCCCAACTCTATTAGAAAAAAGGTGGTGGTTGCCTGTTGCTGCTAACGGGAGACAGGGAGTATGGAGAAACCGTGTTGCCATCCTCAGGGAGAGACCGCTTGGCACTGACAGAATACTGTAGACACACAGGGGGAGTATTCAGCATCACAACACAACATGTTGGATAAGGTCAATTGAAACTGTCCAACACCAGCTCACAGGTCCTGGACGTTTAAACAACAGTATTATATAAGTATAGTAGCTACCGTAAAGAGGCTCCTCTTGGCTGGGGTGGAGGGCTGCAGACGGCGATCCTCTGACTGGGGGTCCTGAACCTTTTCTATTCCCGCCCCGAGCAGCTCATTCTTCAGCAGGGCAGAGTATGCCAGGCCATCCGCTAGGGGTGGAGGGGCAGAGATGAGCAGTAGGAACGTGCAACACAGACTCACTGACTGTATCCTCCAATAAGAATCCATACAACAGGCTCCAATCAGAATCAATACAACAGGCTCCAATCAGAATCAATACAACAAACAGGCTCCAATCAGAATCAATACAACAAACAGGCTCCAATCAGAATCAATACAACAAACAGGCTCCAATCAGAATCAATACAACAGAATGAGAATCAAAAGGAGGGAACCGGGTTACCTTTGCTGGTGTCTGTGGTACCATCCTTTGTCTTCCTGTTCTGATTGTGGGACTTCTCGTTCTCCTACACGACAAAGGGTTTTTGGTGTGGAAAACCAGAAATGACACAATCAACAGATTTAAAACGCAGGCAGGGATTTTTCTTCCAGTGAAATCCATAAGCTGGATGGCTGTGGGTTTTTAATACACCCTGTAAAATCTGCAATTCTGAGAACGCAGACCAAAAAACACTACTGACATGGCATTTCGACATTCCTAAAATGCATTGAATTCACTATAAAATCAACTTAAGTTATTACATTTATTAGAATATTAATTAATTTGCCAAAGATTATCATAAGACATAAAATGGCAATATGGAAATGGTACATTTGTGCTCATAAGTTGGCATACCCTGGCAGAAATTGTGAAATTTTGGCATTGATTTTGAAAATTTGACTGATCATGCAAAAAAAACTATTTTAATTAAGGATAGTGATCATATGAAGCCATTTATTATCACATAGTTGTTAGGCTCCTTTTTAAATCATAATTATAACAGAAATCACCCAAATGGCCCTGGTCAAAAATGTACATACCCTTGAATGTTAGGCCTTGTTACAGACACACAAGGTGACACACACAGGTTAAAATGACAATTAAAGGTTAATTTCCCACACCTGTGGCTTTTTAAATTGCAATTAGTGTCTGTGTATGAATAGTCAATGAGTTTGTTAGCTCTCATGTAGATGCACTGAGCAGGCTAGATACTGAACCATGGGGAGCAGAAAAGAACTGTCAAAAGACCTGCGTAACAAGGTAATGGAACTTACAGATGGAAAAGGATATAAAAAGATATCCAAAGCCTTGCAAATGCCAGTCAGTACTGTTCAATCACTTATTAAGAAGTGGAAAATACGGGGATCTCTTGATACCAAGCCAAGGTCAGGTAGACCAAGAAAGATTTCAGCCAAAACTGCCAGAAGAATGGTTCGGGAGAAAAACCCACAGGTAACCTCGGGAGAAATACAGGCTGCTCTGTAAAAAGATGGTGTGGTTGTTTCAAGGAGCACAATACGACAATAATTGAACAAAAATGAGCTGCATGGTCGAATTGCCAGAAAGAAGCCTTTTCTGCGCCAATGCAACAAACAGCCTGGTTACAATATGCCCAACAACACCTTGACACGACTCAGCTTCTGGCACACTGTAATTTGGAGTGACGAGACCATGAAGCTCTATTTTGGTCACAACCATAAGCGTTATGTTTGGAGAGGGGTCAACAAGGCCTATAGTGAACAGAATACCATCCCCACTGTGAAGCATGGTGGTGGCTCACTGATGTTTTGGGGGTGTGTGAGCTCTAAAGGCACGGGGAATCTTGTGAAAATTGATGGCAAGATGAATACAGCATGTTATCAGAAAATTCTGGCAGACAATTTGCATTCTTCTGCATGAAAGCTGCGCGTGGGACGCTCTTGGACTTTCCAGCATGACAATGACCCTAAGCACAAGGCCAAGTAGACCCTCCAGTGGTTACAGCAGAAAAAGGTGAAGGTTCTGGAGTGGCCAGCACAGTCTCCTGACCTTTAATATCATCGACCCACTCTGGGGAGATCTCAAACGTGCGGTTCATGCAAGATGACCAAATACTTGACCTGGAGGCATTTTGCCAAGATGAATGGGCAGCTATACCACCTGCAAGAATTCGGGGCCTCATAGACAAGTATTACAAAAGACTGCACACTGTCATTGATGCTAAAGGGAGCTATACACAGCATTAAGAACTAAGGGTATGCAGACTTTTGAACAGGGGTCAGTTAATTATTTTCTTTGTTGCCATGTTTTGTTTTATGATTGTGCCATTCTGTTATGACCTACAGTTGAATGTGAATCCCATAAGAAATAAGACGTGTTTTGCCTGCTCACTCATGTTTTCTTTACAAATGGTACATATATTACCAATTCTCCAAGGGTATGCAAACTTTTGAGCACAACTGTATGTCTCTCTCTGTATGTTTGTATGTCTGTGTACTCTTGAGGCTATTTATTTCCCAATCGAGTGACTATTTATTCAGCAAACTTGTGCACTATCAAAACACAGCTAACCAAACAAGCATATTGCTAGGGCATATTGAAGTTGAAAGGGCATTTACACACAAAATCCAAATCAGTCTTCTGATGCGATGTAGACTCAGACTACATGACTTAGAATATTCAGTGCCCTTGTTTGGCTTAGTACTAACTGTGTGATTTAGAGAGTGAAAACCAAAAACATGAAATATATAAAAGCAAAAGAGAGAAACAGAATTTAGGAAGAAATTAACACATTTTGACAACATGGCTTGTCATAGGGATTAAAAATGTTGAATAAGCTAAAAATAAATCACTGGTAAACCACAAATAAAAAAACAAGTGTTCATATTAAAAAGAAATGTGATTTTTTAACGTTTTCTCCATATATTGATTTAGTTTAAGTAAAACCTAAGCTTTTAAAATGAATGGTTCAATATTGAGATTTCTCTACATTTGGAGGCACTGGAGAAATGACTCCAGGTTTAAACTCCCAAACCGTAGTGTGTGGACATGTTGATCCCTATAAGGCACTAAAACCTGGACAATTTATTCACTTTTAGTGGTGAAAAACCCTTTCAGTTTGAACTGAAAAGTCTAAAACCAAAAATAAAGTTCATGGACAATATTTTCATTGCATGGAACTCACATTGATGCGGTGGAAGTTCACACTCCAGTTGGCACCGGCGCGAGAGGGGATGAAGCGGTCGCCATGTTTACTTGGTGAAGACAGGGGGGAGTTGGTGGGTGTCAGTGCTCGTACTGCATCTATGGCCTTCTGGACAGGGGGAAGGGGGGGTCAGATTAGGAATCATCAAGAGAGAGCACATGATTTAACCAACGATCTGAGAAAACCACTATCACTGGCCGTTAATAGGTCATGAGATCTGTAGAACAAAAATAAAATAAGACTTTATGAGCATTAAAGAACGGGGAGATGTTCAGGTTCCCTGAATGATGCGCAGTCAGGACCACAGTGGACTGATATAAATGACTAGGTTGGCTATGGGGTGGGGGCCTTACGTTTTTGTCTGTTAAGGGGCCAGTATTAGACAACTGTCAGGCTGATCTGCAGATCTATAAAGGCTTTGTTCAGTAACTGTGAAATGAAATCACTGACAGTGTGTTGTGATTCATACACTATAGCAATACAGATACACTAACTTGGTCCTGTACATTTAAAGACCAGTAGAATGTACTTGTACTCTTACCTAATATCGACATTGTTGGGATTTGGGATAAATGACTGTATGCTGAATCCCACCAATGGATCTAAAACTCTTGTATTCCCCCCAATGGATCTAAAACCTACTCCTGAATCCCACCAATGGATCAAAAACTCACTCTTAAATCCCACCAACAGATCTAAAACTCTTGTACCCCCCCAATGGATCTATAACTCACTCTTCAAGTCCCTGAACATTCTGCTGTCAGCTGTGTGCCAACCAATTCAGACATAAATACATTTAGAGAGCTACTTATTCAATTCAAAGATGTCTTGTAAACTGTCAACAAGTGAACACCACATAAAAGCTAAATTCAGAACAACATTGTTCAGCACGTCTATTATTCAAGTAAATACAGAATAATAGACAGTACAGACAATAGCTTTTAAAAAGTCTACCCACTTACTATAGGGCTGGCATTCTCATTCTGGATGTTGATCTGCCTGAGCAGCCGACATTCATAGTCCTGGTCCATAGCTGCGTAAAGACAGAGGAAATTAACCCACACAGATTTTCATTAACAAGCATCATGTCGTTCTCCCGAGAAAAGTGGTCAAAGTCACAACCTTGTTATACTGCGGTCAGGAGTTTTGGTCATGGCATACTGACAGGGCTTTGTGGTTAGCAGAGATTATTTATTCATAGAACAAAGGGACCCCTCAATCGTGAAACTTTATATATTTTTTAAAGGGCTACAGTAATCCAGATTGCATGACTTCGGTGGCATATTTCATACCGACATCACTGTTAGGATATAATTTCATCATTGCTGGACTGCGAAGATATTAATCATTCCCTGTGTCATCACCGCTGTCTAGTATCTAGCCATACTGAAACATTAACAGCATGGGACCAGCTGGTCTACACATTTCATACCACTGTTTATCATTGCAGCCAATGTCATTTTAGCTTAAAGACCCACATAATCTCCAGTCAGTTGTGTAAAGAAATACAGTGATAACCTGCTTATAGCATCTTTGAAATATTCTCCCCATGTCAATGTCAACACACAGCTATTTCCTTTATTCCAAGCATAAATTTGTAACTTGTCCAAGACAAAACAGTAAAGACACATCTTTATGGAATAGTGGAAATAGCCATCAGGAAAAGCTTTAATTAAAAAAAAACTGTTTAGATGATGTTGCATCATTAAATACATGTGTAACATTAGGCCTAATGCAAACAAACATTTTTGTTTCAGTGTGGAAACAGAAGTAGATGACAACGACACTTAATCTTGTCTCGTGTTTGTGTATTATCTGAAAGCAGTTGGCACTGACTGCATACCGATGTTATCTGTAAACTAAGACCCAGGTAGGGTTTATGCAATACAAGTTAAATTGACAGAAGGCCTCAGAACTGGTGAACCGCCCTCATACTGTTAGCTATGCTTGTCACTTTCATGAATCTCGTAACGTTACAGCACAGTAATTAGCCGAGTGCTAGCCTTTTTACCCCCATTAGATCTCTACAGTAATGTTAACGAGACTGCTCGATAAACACCAATAGATGGCGTTGCAATGTAATCAGTTATCCTATCTCTAATCAATCAGCTAGTTTGCTACAGGTACTGTAACTATTTAACTTAATCGACAAATGAATATAGTAGTAGACTAGTACAAAAACAAATAGACAAAGGTGGTAGGTAAAACTGCCAGGATTGTACTAGCTAGCCATTCAGTCCAAGAAGACAGCCAGTCACTTTCAAACACTGTCAGATAAAGCCAATTAGTCGACGATAGTGAGGCCGATAGCAGATACAATACTGTAGCTGGTACAGTAGAAATCATTAGCATGCTGGGTATAGTCAGATAGCACAGTTGAGCCTTTTTGCAGAAACGTTTCTGCAATTGTTTGCAATACATTAGCTAACGTTAGCTAGCAAGCTATTATTGTTTATCGCTAAACGTTAGAACTTGTTTTTCAAAACATTACTTTTCAGATTGACCTACCCTGCAGCGTCAAAAAATCTCGGTTATGCACCGAGACGGATATTGATTGTTTGGTGATAACGTTATTTCTGTCAAAAACAGATTTCCTTTCTTCTCCAGCCCAGACGAAGACAAATGTTTTGACCAACAAACGCTCGATTGGGATTCGCAAAGGAACCTGGGACATGCGCAGCGACGTCACGGTTTTTGAATCACACATTTTGCGTTGTCAAGGGAACAAGAGCTGACAGTCGTACGAGGGGAAGAAAAGATAGTTAAAAGGCAACCAATTTAATTAGAATTTATAAGTCATAAAAATTCCATTCGTTATTGAAGAGGAAAGAAGTCATTTCAGACATTTAACATTGGTGTAATTTTGTAGGTATTTTATCCAGGGCACCTTATAATTTGAGGATTCATCTTAAGATAGCTAGGGCAAGTACATGCCTCGGTAATGGTAACACTTTGCTCAATGAAGTAATCAGTGAAATAAGTAAAAGTCAAAAGCAAGCATTACTTCATGAAAGACAACTGTGTAAGTTGTTACGCTTAGGGGGCGCTATGGAATGATTTTAGATTCTGGGAATTCAGATGATTTTGGGAAGATTGTCAGGGAATATTCTGGCATATCTTAAGGAGTAAGCTGGTCCCACCATTAGGGTGCCAGGACAGACAACCTGTTTGACTGGGCTTTAGTCAGAGCTACCCTCCCGTAGAGATTTGACAACTAAGTGATTTCAAGGGTGGCATAGATTAGTGGTCAGTGGTTTTCATCCATGAGTCAACAAAGTAAAAACATTCTTGCATTTGAGCAAAGTACTTTGCAAAATGTAGTTGTTCCTCTAAGCTGTTCTGCCAAATGACAATAAAAACAGTCAGAACAAAGTGCTTTGACAGGGATGTAGATGGGCAGGGCAGTTCTATGGAATCCTTTTTTTTTACCCCCCAATCTTGTAGATATCCTGAAAAGTAGCAACACAAAAATACTATATGAGTCAATGGGTTTTCCAACACAACTGAACTCCAGACTTTTTGTCTCCTCTTTCATACACTTTGTCAGGGGTATTTTGTATTTTTATTATTTATACATTTTGCAGTGAGCTGTAAACCATAGTCTAGGTTCATACGCTAACGAGTGGCTGCAAACCCCCACTGTCTTGGTGTACTGTATGTACATTATGTATAAGAATTTGTCTTCAAAAAATAAAATTTATGTAATAAAAAATATCAAATAAACCCCTTGGAATAAACATTCACACACTCAAAGGTGATTAAAGGTGATCTGACTTTAATAATAGTAATTTAATGATGAGAAAAGTACATTGTGTTACCTGAAGTAAAAGCATAAGGCAGTAGGTTAATCACATGGAACTGTGCCAAAGGAACACAGCAGAAACATTCAACATACAGTAAATACCAGACGTTATCAAACCATTCTCATTGTTGGAAAGAAATACTGCACATCCATTACTGCAATGTCCTTGAACGCAGTGTTGCAGTGTTGAGCAAATGCTGATATGGAGAAAAGGAACACAAATTGTTACCAGTTTAGTGTGACAGCTTCTCCATTCCAACTCAAACTGATAGTTGATTAAATTGTACATTTAAATAGAAACTCAAAATGGTCCTCAAAAGTTAGGTTCCACACTTTACTAAATAGGAAAGTACAATGGACACGAGTATTCACCCCTTTTGGATTTTTCACATTTTGCTGCATTACAAACTATGATTAAGAAGGATTTGTGATCTCCACAAAATATTCTGTAATGTCAAGTAGAAGAAAATGTCTATATATAATTTTTTCTTTATAATAAGAAATAAAACAAATATAACTTGATTAAATAAATATTCTCCCCAGATTAAATATATGTTCTTAACATATTTGGCTACAATCAGAGCTCTAAGTCTTAATGGTTTTGGTTGAAATTCAATACTTGACTGAAGTACCTTACAGATGTTGTACATATGGAAGACAGAAAAAGTGAAATATTTTAGAAAAATGTCAACCGCCATTATTTCATTCAAAGTGATTTAATGGTACATGTGATTTGCCCTACAGAAAAGGGATGTTTATGCCAAATTGTGCTCCTGAACTCAAATGGGGGTGAATACTTACATAATAACCACATATATAATAACTATATTTTATTCCTTTTTTAATTTATTTACATAACTCAGTCACTTTCTATTTGACATTTAAATATGTTGTGTAGATGGGTGAATATTCATCAACCCCACTGTTAGTTAGAAGGTAGACAAGTGCAATTGTAAAAAAAGACACTGGATTTGACAGATGTAGACTCACCACAACTAAAATCAAACGTCCCTATAAACAAAGATGTGCAAAACTATCATAAAGAATAATAAAAAAAGTAATACGATCCAACTTCTGTGAAATAGTGGTCATCATAAAAGGTATTGCCAATCTGACTAACACATGACATTCAAGTCTCTCGTTGAAAATGTGCTGCTCTTTCTGTGTTCTGCAAAGTGCTATAGGGACATTAAAGGGGAATTGAGCAGTGGTTTGGATAATAGCACAGCCGACACATAATTTCAGTTTCTTCCACTGGGAAAGAAGTCTCAAGACGTCCAAAACCTCTTTGCACACTGTACATTCACTGACAGCTCACAGTCATCACACTGTACTAAGAATATTGCATCTCAAACTACAAAACCATAGTAAAAAAAATAAAATAAATGACAACATCTACATATGTATAGAAAATGAGATTCATACATTCCGCTATCTTGTTGAATGAAATAACTGAATACACAGCATTTGACAGAAGGCTGAAGAGTCAAGGTTTGAAGTACAGTAGTCTGCAGTCTATAATAACAACGACACCTCAGACCAGCCTCTGACTCTGGGACATGTGATTCGTGCTCAGACAGCAGAGAGTGAAGCAGATTACAGTACATGGATAAGGGAGGCCTTATCATAACAACATACAATTTACACAGAAACAGAAAATTAAGCTTAGGATTCAAATTGGTAAGTATTTTCCATTTTACCTCTCTGAGTCGTGGAATGGTGGGAAAAGTATGGATGAGTGGTTCAATGTATGATAGGTCTACAGTACATATTAATTGTCTTTCTGCACGGGCTGTAGGCCACTGGCGACCTGGAAACGCGTCTCATCTTCGATGCCATACTGCTCCAGAGGGTCCTAGAGAGAGAATGTAGCTCAGGTTGTGCAGGGCTATTTTCTAAAGATTTTGGTTAGAAGAGACACTACAAATATAACTGAGAAACCCCTGTTCTGTCCGTCGTACCTTTCCGGTCAGCCGGTGGATCTCTGTGCGATAGAAGATCAGGTTCTTTCTCATGAACTCGTAACTGCAGGACGGATGACAGACAGAGGTGTTACATTTCATTATAGACCCATTTGGGAAACACTAAGACCATTTAATGTTATTAGCACAGCATAGATTTTACTGGGGCATGGTAATGGAATTACTTCGGTAATGTCAGTCAGTATCAAATTTCAAAAAAAGTTTATATGATTGGATACATCCATCCGTGCATTTGAAGTTAAGATATATAGAATACTTGATACTAAAAGAATGTTCAGCATTAGGGGCACTGAACAGTACGGAATACTAAGACTCTACCTTGAAGAAGCTGAATATTCCAAAAGTGCTCCTGAATGCAGTAAAATAGGACTGAGTAAAAGGTACTATGTCAAAACATACTTTATTTACTCCTTGTCATTATAAATCTTAATTGGGTTGTTTTTGTTCCGCTGCTAAGCACTAGTGCACCAGTTTTGTTTTGGTCAAACGGTCTAGATAATTGTGTAAAAAAACGTGTCATTCTGTACTTCACCCATTTACCTGTGGTACTGTTGCTAATAGGTAGGGAAAGAGTGTTAGTATGTGATTTGGATTGGAGGTTTTGGGTAACTATAATTTAAAATATTATTCAGTTAATACCCTACTGACCAAACAATCAATCAGTCGACTAAATGGAGTCAGAGCTTTCACTATACTGACCCAGTTTGGAATCTACGCAGAGTGGGTTATGTAGAAGGTGATTAAATGAAAAGCAGAATGGATCCTTCTTAGAGCTCCCCACAAATGTTTTTTTTACTCACTGATACAACTCAGGACTAACCATACAATACCTGGCTTTGATGATCGAGTCAACCCACTCCTGACACTGCTCCTGGGAGTCACACTCAAACAAGTACTTCCGCTCTGCCTCATCTAGGAAAGCTGAGAGAAAATTGGTTCTTTTGAACAACGATCTCCAAATAAGGGTGAATGGTTACTAAAGCTTAAGTAGACTTCACTACAGTGCCCAACAAGTATAGAAAACCAATGTAGATTTCCAGGGCCTTGGTCTAAAAAAGGTACCCCAATCTCTGTAGTTTTCAGCATTTAGCTTAATTCACTCAGGACTGGCTCAAAATAAAATTCTGACATTGTATTTTAAACAGCAACAATTATCATAATCTACAAGGTTTTCAAAACATATGGCTTTAGCTTTCATATCAGCAAGAATTTAAACAAATGTGATTCACACTTTGCACAGATCCATAAACTGTTGTTGAACTACTGATGAACTACACTTCCTCCTCAGTTTGCTTGAACACAACGAGCAAAGGTGGTCATCAGTGTCTTCCATCCTTCCTCTGTACACAAGTGCAGGAATATGGATATGGGTGAAACTGTTACCTTTTAATGTTATTATTTCTTGGTAATATGAAAGCCATGTTCTTCACGTTTCCAAAACGGTACCACAAGTGATGCATGCTAGCATTTGGCTGGAGCATTGGGGCTCTTGAACAAAAATCCCTTTGTAAAGATGTTATTGTGAAAAGATGATAAAGAAGTTGTCACAGATGGCACTCAAACCAATGTGAATCTTAAAACAAGTTCCACTATTTTTTTCCATGATTTCCCTAGTATTTTTTATGTTCCTCTCTAATCAAGGACATATTTTAACTTAAGACACCAGGTGGGTGTGATTAATAAACAAGTAGAACAGGAAATTTGCAGGATCCAGACTTTAAAAGTTGAACAACCCTTGTCTATGAACTAGCCCTTTTTGGTCTTAGAGGAATAACAAGGGGGGATTAGCATAGATCTACAAGTGCTTCATAGCCGAACAAATTTAACTATGAATGGAGTATACGTCAGTTTTGGACTTACCAATAGAGAAGACTAGGCTGTCCTCCCTTTCGACACGACACTGCTCCAGCAACAAGGCACCCTGAGGCTGTTAAGGAGAGAAAACACCCACTGTCACTTTCTCCACTCTTCCCCAATCCCTGGCTGTACATTAAAAGTAATAAGATGGAGGTCACTCTTACCTCCTCCTCATCAGTTCGAAAGTAGAACAGGAAATTAACCACCAGCTTCACTAACCTCTTCTTTACAACTGACAAAAGATTAGAGGAAACGGATTAACAAAATGTCTTCAACATCATAACAAAAATGTTACATTAAACAGAAGTAATTTAGGACAATTGTCCATCAACTGCACTGGAGATATGAAGGTTAGTGACAATGATGATCCAAGACAGCACAGTAGTTACATCTTATCTCTACTATTATTGCAATAGACCTACTGTACCATCTCCTTTCTTCGGTCCTCGCATCCCAAGTTCTGCCGCCCTCTCAGACGGTTGGCGACTTAACGAGATTAGTTCCTTCTCATTGAAACGCATCCTGAGGCAATTCACAAATGCGGCAAAGATTTGACAGTTCAACTCTATGCTAAAATGAACTCATTAACTTTAAACCTAGCATAACTTGCTATAGTGACATGCCAGTGATTATGATATCCATTGGTACACGTCAAAATGGTTTGTTTCAGATAGTTCCTCCAGTCGCCTCCCAGCTGTCAGACGTGCACTTTCAACTATTCGATGCAAGTCAAATATATGCAAATTTCACAATTGCACCCTTCTCCAACTAGCCAAGCTTCTTGAAATGTGTTGGACTGCAGTTAGTCATCTCAGCGGTCAAACAAACATGCTGAGTTCGACGTTTCCATTCTAGCCTAGCCAGCTACCTCCAATACAACTAACCTTTCAATTTGACGCTTCCGTAGTACTGTTTGCCTAACGACTCGAACGCACTGAAATTCTGCTTGCTGGAATCGTTTGCTATTTATTTCTGTCTGAAACCTAACAAAATGGGGGGTGTATAGATCCAAGTCACCATCGATTGCATCATCTACATTCAATCAGGGTACCAAAGACAATTCAATTTTTTTAAATGTTGCTTTACCAGAGATATTTTATGAGAGATAGTAGAATTTTATTAACGTCCATTGGTATCTGTAAGTTGTCAGTGAACCATGCTGTGCTTTATGGATAAGTATGAGATCTCAGCTCTCCACTTGTAACCTCCCATTTTGTGCTTGGTTGGGACATATATGATAGAATGCTGCTTTCAATATACATGTTTCGATGATAAGGGTCAGTTTCTCATTTATTATGCCATCTCCATGAATCTACTGTAATTCTGTTCCAAGGCTCCTTGGAGTAGTGACTTACACACACTGGCTTTGAACGTAGCGTTTGGCTGGAGCGAGGAATTTGGGTAGCCAGGCAATAGTATGATGGCGCTTTGTACGTCGTTTGTATAAAAAAACATCACGCTAACATGCAGGAAGTGGATGCCATCCGCTGACAAAGACCCACCGAAGAAGCTCAAGGGAGTTCTTGGATTTAAGAAAGGGAATTCGTTCATTCTAATTCTGCCAACCTATTTAGTTAAATGTAGACAAAATGTAATATTTGTAGTTGTTTTGATTTTTGTTTTTATAAATAATGTGAAACGGAACACGTCTATGAAACGGAAGTTGGCTTTTGGACATGCGCAATAGTGTTTACGTTGTGAACAGCGTGATCCAAACGTTGAAATACCCGGGTGAGTGTAAAAATGAGCGATTCTTCTGCTAATAGTGTAGAAGACATTACATTAATTTGACTAGATGCAACTAGCTAACGATACAATCACAGTAAAACAATATTAAAAGTGTTGATGATTGTAGTTGAGGCGGTTGCCTCAACACAGCTGAAACGGGCAGGCTAAATTAGCTAGTAACATAGCTAGCGAATTAGCAATACAGCAAATCCAATAAAATACAATATAATACTAATACTATTAGCTCGATAGTTACTAGATGGTTATCCTGTACTCGGGCTTTAATATTGTTATTACATGCATTGTTTTAACGTAAAAATAACATGTTGCTCCCCAGTTGTTAACACGGGTTATGCGCCCTGCTCTACGTAATGTAATGGGATATTTTGTTTTTTACGTGTAGGCCTGAATACATTGTATTAAAGCATCAATAAAATATTTAATGTCCTGAGAGATTGTTTGACTGGCTGCGTTTGCGTGAATAGCGGTAATGAATGTAATCACCGACAAAACGCACCTAAAAGTTTCACCTAATGATTCACAACACCCCCTCAAAAAATCCTGTAATTTTAAGTCGTTGTTGACTGTAAATGCATGTCAACATTAAAACAGATCTACTTTGCCAGAGATCTATTGCTCATCATGCAATGGATTCACAATTTCTTTACTCATACAATTTGTAATTGTTACTGCATTAACGTAGACACAATTTAGGTAGCTAGTGAAAATACAGTGTGTACATACACACTTTGAAAATGTAAATTGTAGAATAACAAAAACTGTTTATGTAGCTTCTTTGTATCCGTAATTCATACATTGATGCTGCTGGTACAAGCAAAAGATGACCCACCTACTCTGAGAATACCGATCACATCTTACTGGTTGAGTTATTCTGTTTTCTTCAAAGGCACAGTTAGTCTAAAACAATGCCAGATGTGCAAATATAATCCTGTTGAAGGATGCATTAAGGTATTTTTTATCATTGGTTGGCGTGGTTGTCCTTTTACGTCAAAACACATTTCCAAAAACATTTATACTAGTTCATTTGTGGCAATATGTGACCCATGTAATCAAAACTACACTTTCAAACTGAATTTTATGTCTAGCTGTGGTATGATGGTGATTATTTGCATATAGGCTAACCAATATATTTCACATCCAACCAAAATGATGGGTTTGAAAAAAGTAAAAGACTGTTTTTTCAACTGGCTTGCTACAGAGTAACAAATTATCAAAAGACAAAAGTTGTTTTCCCTATATTGTTTTTTTCAGAGTGAAGACATCTACTTTGACTATCTGACCAGCTGTCCAGCAGAGGGAGGTGAGTGTTTTGGGGGTGTGAGTGAATCCATAGCCCCACAAAGATGGATTTCCAACACAGAGCTGGGGGCAAGACGGGGAGCGGTGGGGTAGCGTCGTCCTCTGAGAGTAACCGGGACCGGCGAGAGCGTCTCCGCCAGCTTGCTCTGGAGACCATCGACATCAATAAGGACCCCTATTTCATGAAGAACCATCTGGGCTCTTATGAGTGTAAACTGTGTCTGACACTCCACAACAATGAGGTAAGGAAATGATCACATTATTCTCCTCTTTGCATGGTGTTGGAATGTAATTTATTGATTAACAGTAGTTTTCTCTTTATAGGGCAGCTACCTCGCCCATACACAGGGGAAGAAGCATCAAACAAATTTGTAAGTACAAGCAATATCTGCTATTCAATTTGAGACCTTTGTTTTGTTGCATTATTGGGTGTTGCTCACTAAATTATTTTGTTAAATGCAGAGCAAGAAGAGCAGCCAAAGAAGCAAAAGAAGCTCCCGCCCAACCAGCCCCTGAAAAGGTGAAGGTTGAGGTCAAGAAATTTGTAAAAATTGGTCGACCGGGGTACAAAGGTAAGGATTTAATGTTATTCATCAACAGGATCTTTGGATGTGTTTACAAAGGCAGACACATTCTGATGTTTCTTTTCCTGCTTATTGGTCTTTTGATTAATTCGATGAGATTGTAAAAAGATGTGATGTTTAGAGATCTGATGAAATTGGGAAAATGACCAATTAGTGGAAAGATATCAGAATTTGGGCTTACTAAGTAAAAGATTCAATGAATCTTGAAGTATCTACTGTGAAGAGTTTTGACTTTTGTTTCCCTCTATATAGTCACAAAACAGAGAGATCCAGAGAGCGGGCAACAGTCTTTACTTTTCCAGGTGACAATTAATGAGACAAACTCAGATCAATTGAGTGAAAACTATTTCTACTCCCGGAGTCTTGGGACCCACTGACTACTTTGACTGTCTTCTTTCTGCCCTATTAGATCGACTACCCTGAGATAGCAGAAGGGATAGGGCCCAGGCATCGCTTCATGTCTGCATACGAGCAGCGCATTGAGCCCCCAGACCGTCGTTGGCAGTACCTTCTACTGGCAGCAGAGCCCTATGAGACCATTGCCTTCAAGGTGAGCCTTCCTTTTAAGGAAGTACCGAGTACCATCAGACTGTTCGCATTCTGCATAGCAGGCTATCAAGCTACTACACAGTACTTAACTGGCTCTGGTTTGGACGATATCTGTCAGAGCTCAGTCCCAGTCCAATTTAACCCCTGTTAAGTGTTAGGTAGAAAAATGCATCTGCTTTTATTTTTACTGGTGTGTGGGTGTAGCACTGCAGCACGACTACTTATAATTTCTCTGTGCCTTGTTTAGAATTTCTGTGAATAACGACCTTTTTGTATCTTCTGTGTTTCTTCAGGTGCCAAGCAGAGAAATTGATAAAGGTGAGAGTCGCTTCTGGACGCACTGGAACAAAGATACAAAACAGGTAAGAGTACCCCGGCAGTCCCCTGTCACTGTTCATATCTGGATTGGCCTTTGGAGGACTCGGAGGTGTTACTGGAACCCAACTAAGCTCACCCGTTTCCTCTTTGTCTTCAGTTCTTCCTCCAGTTCCACTTCAAAATGGAGAAAGCCCTCGCCCCACCCAGCGGACCTGCACCCCCCATGGGTGTAAAGCGCCCCCCTCCCCTGATGAGTGGGATGGGGCCTCGACCGCCCAACGATCCCATGCCTCCGCCGCCTCCAGGAGGGATGCATATGCCCCCCCTGCCCCCCGGTGCCCCCGGCCCTCCCCAAATGCACCATCCGATGCAACACGGTGGCCCTGGGATGGGCATGCCACCCCTGATGAGACCATCGCTCCCCTCCGAGGGCAATGGAGGGATGCCCCATCAGAACAGCTGATCTCAGATCAGCTCCTCGTGTTAGATTGTTTGGTTGCTAAATGCCCTTTCATTGGACTGTGTGTTTCAATGTCCTGTGTACAGTTTCAAAACTTTGTATACTTTGCTACAGATGTAGAACAGGGTCCATGTTCACCAGATTTTGTACACTGTTGTCAAGGCATTATGTTTCTCAGTGATCTAATATTCACACTATATCATACCATTAAAAGGAGTATGTATTCTTAGTGGTATGCTAGTGTGGATATTGGTAGATATCCATTGTTTTAGACATTCTGTGAAAGCACCAGTATGAATAGGATGCTCCGGTATGAAAGGTATTTGTCATGATCCACGGGGTGTCTTTTTAAAATATTTTTTTTTAATGTAATTAAAACGGTGTTAAAATTAGTTGGATCTTGACTTACTTTCTGCCAGCTTGGCTAAAAAGAAAAATGTGCTCAGCTGCATAAAAAGTTTGTACAATAATTCCAATTGTTACTGAAATAATTTAAATAGTACTGAAATCTCAGTGGTAAACAATTCCATATTTAACAAAGTTATAGTTAACAAATATAGTTAACAAATGTTAGGTTATATATGTATGTATAACTTTTCTGCTGGTATAAATTAATGAGTTTTTCTCACTTCCCTGTGCATGCTAAGTAATGCCAGTCACAGTGAGTAAAAGTGACAAAAAAAGTTACTGTGAACTAATACAAAATATACCGCTCAAAATAAAATTAAGGGAAGTCCAGTTAGGAAGCATAAACGATTATGAATCAGTGTCACCTGTTTTGGTGCAAATGAAAGTGACAACAGGTGCACTGCACAGGCAACAGCAAGACAACCCCTAAAAAGGGAATGGATTTATATGTGGTGGCCACAGAAAATTGCTCTTTCATTATTCTTTGTGACTGACTCTTCTCTAGTTTTGCATTTTGCTAGTGTCCTTGTCACTACTGGTAGCATGAGGCGGTACCTGCAGCCCATTCAGGTTGCACAGGTAGTCCAGCTCCTCCGGAATGGCACATCCATATGTGCCGTCGCAAGGTTTGCTGTGTCTCCCAGTACAGTCTCAAGAGCGTAGAGGAGATAGCAGGAGACGGGCCGTTACACATGGAGAGTTGGACAGGGCCGTAGAAGGGCACCAACCCAGCAGCAGGACCGGTGTCTTCTCCTTTGTGCAAGGTGGAACAGGAGTACTGCCAGAGCCCTAAAAAATGACCTCCAGCGGGGTACGGGTGTACATGTATCTGACCAAACTGTCAGAAACAGACCCCATGAGGGCGGGCATGAGGGCCCGATATCCTTTGTGCGAGGAGGAACACTGCCAGAGCCATTCAAAATGACCTCCAGCGGGTTACTGGTGTGCATGTTTAAACACACTCCATAAGGGTGGCATGAGGGCCCAACGTCCTCTAGTGGGACCTGTGCTCACAGCCCAACATGGTGCAGATTGACTTGCATTCACCAGAGAATACCAGAATTGGCAGGTCAGCCATTGTTGCCCCATTCTCTTCACAGATAAGAGCAGGTTCACACTGAGCACATGCGACAGACGTGAAAGAGTCTGGAGACGGCATGGTGAACGTTATGCTTCCTGCAACATCATCCAGCATGACCGGGTTGGCGGTGGGTCAGTGATGGCCTGGAGGTCTGTGCAACCCTTGTAGGGTTGCACAGACCTCCACGTGCTAGCCAATGGTACCCTCACTGCTGTTAGGTACCAGGATGAAATCCTCAGACCCATCGTCAGACCTTACGCTGGTGCAATGGGCCCTGGGTTCCTCCTGGTGCAGGACAATGCCCAGCCTCATGTGGCCAGAGTGTGTAGACAGTTCCTGGATGACGAAGGCATTAATGCCATTGACTGGGCCTCACGTTCCCCAGACCTGAATACAATTGAGAACCTCTGGGACCTTATTATATTGGTCCCAGAGGTTCATCCAACACCGTCAAGTAGCACCACAGACTGTCCAGGAGCTCACTGATGCTCTGATCCAGGTCTGGGAGGAGATCCCCCAGGCCACCACCCGCTGTCTCATCAGGAGCATGCCCAGACGTTGTCGGTTGTGCATACAGGCACATGGGGGCCATACACACTACTGGGTCACATGAGCTGCCGTGATAAAATTCACTCAAGTTGGAACAGCCTGTGATTTTAATTGTTTACTTTGATTTTTGGTGTGAGTTTGAATCCAGCCCTCAGTCAGTTGGTGATTTTGTTTTCCACTGACCGCTGTTACGTCATTTTGTTCTCAACGCGTTACACAATGTACAAAAATATTTTGATATAATATATTTAGTTAATTGAGACCCAATATATGATTTTAGTGTTCCCTTAATTTATTTGAGCAATGTACATTACTAATGAGGATATTTAAGTAGGTAAGACCATATAGTTCTCTGTTCACCACAAAAAGTATTATAATTCATAGAACACGAGATGATTCTTAAAAAAGGTAAGTTGAAAGGGTTCGTGATGCCAACATATAATATATATGTAATATAAATATTGCCAGTATTTGAACTCCTCAAATTATTTTTGTTTAAGATTTTCCAGAAAAAATGTTTGCTCAAGTAATAACTTTTTACAATGTGTTAAACGTGCAACATAATTTTTTCACCACAGAGATCTTTGAATATTTTTAACATCTGGAAACAACATAATGAAACTTTAATGGGATAGATGAGTAACCGTTTGAATTCTCAATCCATTGAGTGGAAAAAGTGTGTAAGCTGTATTGAGACATACCCATTGTTAACACAAGCCCCCAGTTAGAATATGTTATTTTACAATAAGACCCCAAAAATTACTCAAAAGACATATTGCTCATCTTTACAGTACTTACATGTTTATAAAGGAATTGAACAATATTCTGAATAAATGAATGGGAACTAAATCCTGTTGGTCTTGCTGGATATTGTGAATGCTGCCAATTAGCCAACAATAACGCACTATTCACTAGTTTCAAACATTTTTGAAGAGAAAACAGTGTTCACTAAGAGGCCACACAACATGACCTAATTTTACTATTACTTGAGAACTTGAACACCTTTACCAAATCACTCATCAGATGGCACGCCATTTGCCTTTCTAGGTTTTGCTGGCTTTTAATTTCTTAGTGTTTTGTATGTTCTTTGGTTTAGCTTCACCTTCTGACACTTTCTTTCCATCTTCATCTTTTTTCTCATCGTCTTGGTCTGCTGCTAGCTTGGCCTGTTTTCCCTTTTTCTTCCCATTCATTTCTTTATCCCTCCTTCTCTTGGTCCTCTGGTTCTTCTCTCCCTCTCTGCCTTTGAGAAGTTTCTCTGGTGTGGCCCTGTTTCTCAGGCCCTTCAGGGACCTCTCTCGGACACCCTTCTTCAGTTGAATCTTTTTCATTTTCTTATCCTCGTCTTCATCATCCTCTTCATCATCATCATCATCATCATCAAAATTGGGTATCCACCAGAACAGCACCTCATACAGAGAAGTCTCAGGCTGCAGGAAACATGAAATGGTCATAAGGGAATATACCTGTAATAATATTGAACTATAGGAACATCTTGGGCTTTGTTTGGAATCAGGTATATTATTATGATGCGTATACTTTATACTCATAGTATTTAGTATGTATTTTGTTTGCCAACAATCACTTCACCCATCAGACTGAAATGCCTGCTGTTTAAATTAGAGACACAGATCTCTCTGCCCGCAATGCATTCAGAGGTAATAGTAACGTAGTGGTCCCATTTCCCAATTATAGTATGCCATTCTTGTCTTTTGAGCATAATTAGCAATGGGCATGTCAATTTTGCAGAAAAGGTTTCTCGCACTACAGCACCACCCCTAGGCCAAACAAAACCACAAGAGTTTTTGAAAAGATCCCAGCAGCTTGTTACTGCTCCACCATTTGTCTAATTTGCATAGAATTGCATGGGATGGTGTAGGCCAGTGACATTTACAATTCTGCCACGGTTCACCTTTCTTACCATCTAACGGAAAATTGCACATTAAATTAAGTAAAATACCAATTTATTAAACTGTATTATGTTAGATCATTTTGCAAAGTTTTGTATTTCATGAAAATACCTAGTTATTCAAATGAATCATATGAATATAACCTTTTTTTGTTAATTGAAAATGTATAACAATGAGGTGACACACAGGCTAAACTACGCATCCATCAACATGGGAAAGGCCAGAGAACACACAAATTAAATGAGACAAAAGGTTGTTGACCTTCACAAATCATCCAATGGTTATGAAAAGATAGTTAACTTCTGAAAATACCCATCACCACTATTAGGGCAATAATGAAAAAAGTAAAACCACTAGAACTGCAATGACTCATCACTAATTCTCCAAAACTATGATTAGATGCCACCTCTATGCCAACAAGTTTTTTGGAATGGTTGCCAGAAGAAAGCCTCTACTGTCACCAAACCACAAACATAAGCACCTGTTGTTTGCTCAATTTCATTCTAACGTTTTTTGGAAACAGGTTCAATGGGCTGATGGGACTAAAATTGAGCTTTTTGGCAACAAAAAGAGTAAAAAGAGTCATGGTCATGTAAAAAAGAACCTATTACCAACTTTGAAATATCGTGGTGGATCAATGATATTGTGGGGCTGTTTTACTTCCAAAGACCCTAGGAACTTTGTTAAGGGTCCTGCAAAATATAGGTGCATGGTTTGAGCTCAGATGCTAGAGCAATTAGCACCTCTCTAAGACAAGACAAGTCCCAATTAGCGATCATTTCTTTCATTCTCACCGTTCTCAGCAGCAAACGTCATGTAGAAGTTAGTTTTTGTGCACACACAAGAAATTCAAAGTCATATTCCCTTGTTGACGCCGCCCTCGTTGACTTTTACTAGTTTCAATGGTCGCGATTAGCCTTGAGCGCTACAACAAGGCCAATCGCTAAAGGCTAAGCGCTAGCTGTGGGTGTTCAACAAAATACAGCATGAGCACAGCTTGAGGTGACTTAGAGATCACAGGTAAGACAAACGCCAAGTGATCGCAGGGCCTTCAATCATTGCATTTTGCCCCCACCTTTAGGTTACATAGCTACATGGATTCCATCAAGTACCAGGATATTTTAGGCCAAGGTCGTTGGACCTTCCGCCAGGACATCAATCCAAAGAATATCTGCAAATCCAAACGAATATGGTTCACTGACTATAGGTTCAAGCATTTTGCAATGGCCATCATACTCCCCTGACCTGACCATCCCATTGAAAACCTCTGGGGTGAGCTGAAGAGTCCAATAGTGAGGATCAAGGACTCTGTAGGATCTGAAGAATTTCTGTACAGAGGAATGGCCTCAAATCCATATTTATGAGTTTGCAAACATTATAAGAGACAACTCAGAGCTGTTATCTTGGCAAAGGGAGGGTGCACTTAGTACTGAATGCAAGGTTACCAATAATTGTGGCATAAATGTTTTTGAATATAATAATTCTTGACAACGTTTTTTTCTCGTTGAACAATTTTCACTTAATTAAAGGTTAGATTCATATGAGTTTTTGGATGTAAGATCTAGCTGATGAAAAACAATAACATATTCACAGCCTTTTTTGTTCATATTTACCCCGGGTTCTAATAACTGGAAGGTATGTGTAACATAAATACTGCACGACTCTGGCCATGGTCATACTAGCGCATATGTGTTTAAACAACCTAATAAATCTTCACATGTAAACTTCATAACTACTAAGTAATAAGGAAGTATGCTTTCAGTATGACATAAACCTACTCAAAGAGACACACAACAATTGACTACAGGTCAATTAATATGGAAACTGCATCAAACCCTGAGTGACAGTCGTAGCTGGTCTGCAAAATGAAGATTACAACCTGCACACTGCAGGCATGGATGACTGGCTCTTTACACTATATCACCTGTAGACCTTAACTTAATTAGGAATGAAGTATCTAAACCCAGAGAGACTGGAGAGTTCTTGGTATATCTGAGCCATTACCTCCTGAGGTTGGACTTTGTGTCTCAGTGCTGAACGCCTTACAGTCAGTGCTTCATAATAACCTTCTTCCTCCACAGCATGTCGGCCTTTTAGGGTTTCTAAAGGAGCACAAGATGCTCACATTAGGCACAAGTGTGTTGTTTACCCAGTATTACCCACTATTAATGTTCATTGTGGTTTACCTGGCCAACATATTCTATGCAGTGTTAGTAGTGAGGAATGGTCTCATGTACTTGCCGTGTAGTTTCTGAAAGCCAGAGCTGAGCACCAGCAGGCTGATGGCGATGAACAGACAACGGTTCAGCGTGACCCCTTCCCAGGGTGTCTCTCTCTGGCTCAGGTTCTGGAGGGACATGGCTTTTCGTACAGATACGGAGGAACATGAAGAAATGTAGAGGTTAGAAGAGCATACATCAGGTGACATTGGTAGGTCAGTCCAAGAGTGGGAGAGAGAGGGAGAGAGAGGGAGAGAGAGGGAGAGAGAGGGCAGAGAGACAGAGGTGGACTCACTACTTTTTGCAAGGATAATGGATTCTCTGGGCATCATTTTCGGGACTGGCATGACTGGAGGTTCCTGTTGAGAAGGGATGGCACTTTCCTGGATGGTCCTCCTCGTCTCCTGGGCATACATTTCTACAGAGAAACAGTTCACATTTCAACACATATGTGCATTTGTGAGGTAGAAGCATTGGGTTCCATCCATCTGTCACCTGTATTGGGAGCAGACCAGGACAATTGGGACTGTAAACTTTGCGTCCTATGGCTTTTGGTATGGAGAGGGGCGAGAGAAGGATTAAGAGAGAGAGAGAGAGAGAGAGAGAAACTAACCTCCCTTGCTCTAAAGGAGCTTTGCTTGCAATTTTGTTAAAGCTGCCCCAGTAGGTCTGGGAAGGGAATTTACTCTGTCATAGGACAAGATATCATATTTCATAGATGTGTTGACTATGTAGGGAGATGCTCCTCCTGCATCACTACATCCCATGCTAGTAGACATCCGTATTCTGGAACACACCCTAACCATTCTGTAACAGTTTAGATGAGGACCTCTTGACTCCAACCTAGGGTCAGCAACACTTTAAGTATTACACTTGACGAGAAAATGTAATTGTATGGTTTATGAAGGCCATTGCGAGGCATGTTTGTGACACATTTTTCCAGTAGTCAGTCCAGTAGTACTTGGAATATGGACTATATTTACTATTATCTGTGGTCTGACACAGGAACTAAAAACTGTGTCTGACTCATGCTTTTCATTGTGGTCAATAAGCTTTAGTTGAATCAGTGGTCTAGTGTCTGGGTGTCTTTGTATATTTCGTACCTGGCCCTGGTTTGCGGACCTGTCTGACAGGCCTCTGAGGTGGAGGATCTGGTATGCCTAACTCCTCCTCAAACGTATCAAAACTCTCTTCCATCTCTCCCCTGAGAGGGAGATATGAAGGACATGGGAGAAAGAATGGGGAGAGACATGAGAAACGATGGAAAGAGATGTATAGGTTTGCCACACATTCCCGTTGCCAACATTTATGCATGTTTTCTTCTGCATGGATTAGAAACCAGACTCTAGTTGTTAAATGCGTGCGGTCAGAACACAGTCATACCTATGGATTAGTTGGTATTTGTAGATGTACTAATTTGAAAAAAAAAACGACAGATTGATATAGGATTACAAATGAAATCTAAGTTTCAGCTATTATATAATTTGCATTACAATTCAAAAAAATTCTATGTGTAAACATAATGCATGCTCCATTGGTTTTTAATAAGCATATAATGACCCTAGTAAAGCAAAAACAACTAAATAGCATTAAAGGTGTTCTAGCAACCTATTTAGCTCTAGAATAACTTGAGGCACAGTCTCCTAACTTAAATTATTACATTCTAAACCACTGAAGCTGTAGTTCAGGACATGACATTTCTGACTGAACCTTGAACCTCACAACAGTTGTACAATAGGAATGAGCCCAAACTGAGACAAAAACATTCTAAGACACTTTTTCCAGCTGTGATAGCGTTCACCCCAATCACAAGGACGTTTCTAACACTTGACCTCATACAGTGTCTTACCTTGTTCGACATTAGAGGTCCAAAGAAAAAAAACAAGGACCTTTGTCGCCAAGCAGTTGTACCAGAGCGGGGGCCGTTCTATGGAGGGTGACAGCCAAGCACAGGTGCAGCCTGGAGAATGAAAAAACTAAAGGCATTGAGTGTCAGTCAGAGGGGCTTGAACAAGGCTGGGTAGAATACACGCCAGCTGGCAAATACAGAGAGGGATGGGGCAGAGCAGGGGTTTGGAAAAATCAGGAATAGCCCCTCTTGATGCTTTGTGGCTGAACAAATGCTACGTGTAAACTGTTGGTCCCATGATTCATTAGATTAGACAAGATGGTCCATATGCAAAATTTGTGCAACATTTCTTTTGCTCCCCGTTTGTGAGCATTACTTCTTTGCCACGATAATCCATCCACTGGACATGTGTGACATATGAAGGTGCTGGCTGTAATAACACGGTCATTTCCCTGATGGGGACACTAAAAGACCGTTCTACCTTACTGTAATGCCACAGATGTCACCAGGTCCGGGGGAGTGCGTAATTGGCACGCTGATGTCAGGAATGTGCCCCAGAGCCGTTGACAGGGAATGGTAATGGTTCATCCTCCTGCCAAATGTAGGGACAACAAATGCGGTTGCCTTTTCACTGATGGCAGTCTTAATGCACAGACATACCATGATGAGCTGCTGAGGCCCAGGATCAGCTGCCACCATGATCTCACATTTCAGCATGGTAATGTACACCGATCGCCCATAACATTATGACCACCTGCCTGATATTGTGTAGGTCCACCTTTTGCCGCCAAAACAGCCCTGACCCGTCGAGACATGGACTCCACTAGACCTCTGAAGGTGTGCTGTGGTATCTGGCACCAAGATGTTAGCAGCAGATCCTTTAAGTCCTGTAAGTTTCAAGGTGGGGCCTCCATGGATTGGACCTGTTTGTCCAGTACATCCCACAGATGCTCGATTGGATTGAGATCTGGGGAATTTGGAGGCCAAGTCAACACCTTGAACTCGTTGTTGTGTCCCTCAAACCATTCCTGAACCATTTTTGCTTTGTGGCAGGGCGCATTATCCTGCTGAAAGAGGCCAATGCCATCAGGGAATACCGTTGCCATGAAAGGGTGCACATGGTCTGCAACAATGCTCAGGGAGGTGGTACGTGTCAAAGTAACATCCACATGAGTGGCAGGACCCAAGGTTTCCCAGCAGAACATTGCCCAAAGCATCACACTGCCTCTGCCGGCTTGCCTTCTTCCCATAATGCATCCTGGTGCCATGTGTTCTCCAGGTAAGCAACGCACACGCACCTGGCCATCCACATGATGTAAAAGAAATGATTCATCAGACCAGGCCACCTTCTTCCATTGCTCCGTGGTCCAGTTCTGATGCTCACGTGCCCATTGTACGTGCTTTCGGTAGTGGACAGGGGGTCAGCATGGGCACCCTGACTGATCTGCGGCTACGCAGCCCCATACTCAACAAACTGTTGAACTGTGTTCAGACACCTTTCGATCAGTACCAGCATTAACTTTTTCAGCAATTTGAGCTACAGGAGCTTGTCTGTTGGATCGGGCCACACGGGCCAGCCTTTGCTCCCCACATGCATCATTGAGCCATGGCCGCCCATGATCCTGTCGCTGGTTCACCGCTTTTCCTTCCTTGGACCACTTTTGATAGGTACTGACCACTGCAGACCGGGAATACCTCACAAGGGCTGCAGTTTTGGAGATGCTCTGACCCAGTCGTCTAGCCATCACAATTTGGCCTGTGTCAAAGTCACTCAGATCCTTACGCTCGCCCATTTTTCCTGCTTCTAACACATCAACTCTGAGGACAGAATGTTCACTTGCTGCCTAATATATCGCACCCACTGACAGGTGCCATGATAACGAGATTTTCAGTGTTATTTACTTCACCTGTCAGTGGTCATAATGTTATGGCTGATCGGTGTAAGTTCACCATGTCACAGAATGTGTTCTCAGCTTCCTCTAAGCTGAAGTTCTTCCATATCCTGCCTATTCACCAGACATTTCCCCCACTGAGTATGTTTGGGATTCTCTGGATCAGCGTGCGTCATATGTATGTTCCGATTCCTGCCAAAATCCAGCCACTGAAGAAGAACATTCCATGACCACAATCAACAGCCTGATCAAACAGCCTGAGCAAACAGCCTGAGCAAACGTGATGTATCCTGCTGCATGAGGCAATCAGTCACAGCAGATACTGACTGGTTTTCTGAACCACATCCCTAATTTTTTCTCTCACAGTATCTATGACCAACAGATGCATTTCGATAGATTTCGTCCTAATTATTTACATGAACTGCAATCTCCTGTGGTCACAGTTACATCAAGCAGCTGACCAAATCATGCATTATTTTAGAGATGTGTTTTAGAAATGACTTGAACTGTAACTCTGAAGTATTTTTGTTGAAATGGTTGCATGTTGTGTTTGTATTTTGTTTAGCTATGTTGCAGGGCTGCTTCTTATGCTGGCTTTTGTTCCAGACCTGCATGCATCCACCTGGTGATGTTACCCATGGCTACTTCGAATTCGACTGATATTTTTTGATTGATAATTAACACAAGCCTGTGTTTCTTTTCCAATAAGCTACAGCTGTACTGTGCGAGTCATTGTTTCAGTATATGTGAGGATTTCATTACAGTATTGGCCACTAGGGGGCTGTACAAGGCAAGTGGGAGAGGCCTAGTTGGACCATGCCCAGGGCTAATATAAGGGGTTAAAGGTAGAATGGAAGCGACGTACCCAAAACCCATCCTGGTCCATCCTTCAGATCCACCTTGGGTTCGGGTCTGATATTGAAACGTTGTCAGCTCCGGCCTGAGTCCTGTTTGAATGTCATCAAATGTTGTTTAAATCTACCTCTCACTGACCCGAATGGACCTGAACACAAAGAAGCCTGGAGGGCCAAAACACATGTAGTTTTTGGTTTTCCGTAGTAATTATTTGCACTTACATAATTTCTGAGGTATGAATCGCCATTATTAAAAAGTTAGGATGGAAATTAGAAGTGTTTTGGCAATCTAGGACTGGAGTTGAAAAGCTGTGGCCTACAGAATATTTAACCATAGTAATGTATATTAATATACATTATTAGATGCCCAAGCCTATGTATGAACACACATTTCTTAACTAAGGAACTTTTTCATCACTCCAACTGGGTCTGAGTTGTCCTAGAGTCCATATGGGTTTGTCCAATTGTTCTGGTCCAGGTCCCCATTTAAAACATACACCTGTGTCTATGGGTCTTACTGTGATTGGGTCCCGGACTGGAAAAAACCTGTAGTCAATTGTTGTGTGTCTCTAAGTCAAAATACTGTGCCAAATCAAACAGGGGGATGACAAAATGTTGAACGTTGAGGATTGGGGACAGAGTGGGCAGCAGAAGGGCTAGTGAATAGTGGAGGGTCAGTACCTAAAAGGTTGCTGATTCAAATCCCTGAGCCGACAAGGTGGATCTGTTGTGCTTTGAGCAAGGCACTTAACCCTAATTGCTTCAAGTTAGTTGGATAAGGGGCATTTGCTAAATGACCAAAATATAGGTGTTGGTGGGGGGTTGGGAGGGAAGAGGGAGACTTTGGGGGTGCAGGGAGCACACAGCTGGTATGCAGGATTAGCTAGTGAGAAGGAGAGCTGAGTCATGACAATTGTTGTTGACTGTGTCCTTCCTAATACTGAATGCAGTCTGCATGGTGCCCACTAGTGGTCATCTGCTGTCCATGTCACCCATGGGTACAGAGGACATCTGATCCTGGGCTTAAATGACACCCTGTTCTCTAGATAAAGCATGACTTTGAAACACGCTCTCGTCCCCTTGTCACTGCTGTGGGTGCTGTGGTGAGTCAAACTCAGCCAAGTGTGTCCCAAAAACTTGGGAGGCTGTTTCAAGGTCTACGGAAGCCCCGTGTGGACTTAGGATGATGGGTAAAATGGGCTAACAAAGCCTCCGGACTCACTGTGCCCCAAATTCTCTCACAAGGGAGTGTTGTGGTCAGAGTTGGTGCCCTGGCCCCGTTTGTCCTTACGTAAGGAGGAAACAGAGCTGAAGACAGAGTGACAACGTCCACCACCCTGTGGGACCAGAGCCTCCTAATGCCCTGCATCACTATGAGACATTATGAAGCGGAAAATCACATTAGCTCTTATTGCCTGGTTGGCAGTTAGAGGGTATGATGTATGCACAGAGTAAATGAGCGTGATTCAACTGTTAATTATATTTTCAAACAGTCTGACAATGATGAACGTGGCCATAGAATGGCTGCAACCTCAATGTGCAATATGACAGAGGGCCAGATTTGTTCCATTTACGGTCTGTGCCAATACTGGATATAGTTTGTACTTCTGATTTTCAAGAGGAAATCAAACATTAAAGAAAGAGAGAGCTAAAGGAAGCCTTCTCCTGGGGGAAAAGGGAGAAAAAACAGGTTATGGGTTATACTTTATTTTCAGAGCCCCAATTTCCATCTGTAGGTGTTCCACAAATTGTAATAATATCAACAAACTACCTGTTGATAAGTAACTGCTTGCTTGGGTTAGGTTTAGAAGAAGATTTAGGATAAGGGTTGAGGTTAGGGCAGTAGTTCCCTACTTCAGTCCTCCAGTACCCCCAACAGCACATATTTTTATTGCAGCCCCAGCTGTGCACATCTGATTCAACTAGTCAACTAATTTTCAGGCTCTCGTTGAATTGAATTGGGTGTGCTTGGCCATGGCTACAACAAACATGTGAGCTATTGGGGGTACTTTAAAAGCAGAGTTGGGAACCATTGGGTTACAGCAAGGGTTAGGGTTGTTAGTTAGTTCAAATTGTACAAAGAGTCAATGGATCAATCAATCAATAAATCAAATGGATTTATTTCCAAAGCCCTTTTTACAACAGCAGTTGCCACAAAGTGCTTTTACACCCAGCCTGAAACCCCAAGGAGCAAGCAACAACAATGTTGAAGCACAGTGGCTAGGAAAATCTCCCTAAAAGGCGCCGAAATTTAGGAAGAAACCTAGAGAGGAACCAGGCTCGGAGAGGTGACCAGTCCTCTTTTGGCTGTGACGGGTGAACATTTTAAGAGTACAAGTTGTAATAATTAATAAATGTTTGTGGGCTGTGTCCAGAGTCTATTAAACCTAATCCAGGTCAGAAGCATGACCAGATGGACAAGGACAGAGACAATCTGGGGGGGGGGGTCAGCAGTGTGGCAGCTGGAATCTTCAGGTATCGTCTTGATCTGCAACACAACCAGGTGGACTTTGGACAGGGACAGCAACGAGTCTTTCGAGCCTGGTACTCCGGAGGTCTGGGCCAAAACCTCATGTCCTCATAAGTTTAAACAGAGCAGGAGATAAGTAAAATTTTGAGAGCGCATTCCTTCGATTTGCAAGGATTTACAATGGAGAAGGAGAACTGACCCTACTCCCCTGGCACAATAATATAGCAGCGTAAAACCTTGGGGCTGAGACAGTGGGGTCCAATGACACTGTGGCCCTATCCGGGGAACCATCTACAGACACACTTTTGGGACTCTGAAAGTAAAGTGTTAGGTTATGTTGATCCTTTATTCACTTACATGCTCTCTCATTCCTCAAGCCCATTTCAGTAAGATCTAGTGATTTAAAACCTAGGAAATGTGTACTACATTTTGAGTTACTACAATGTGTACTACAAATTTGTACTGCATGTGTTCAACTTTTGAGTAATACAGAACTGGTATTAACTGGAAATGGATTATGATGATGTGAAAGGCAGGAGAGGAACAGCAGTCATGAAACCGGATGAGTCGGCAAGCAAATTCGCTAAAAAAATGTAAAGGATGAATCACAGCTTTGGGATTTTTCCTGCAAGGCCTCCGAGAGAGAGGGTAGGACCAACCATGCAGATATCTTTTGAACGCTGTCTGTCTCAGTGGCGGTCTCTGGAGACTGTCTGTGTGCGATGAGGATACAGAGTAAGAGAACACCCAGAGGGGGGCCCTGTTGTGAAATTTGAACTTTCAAATGTTAGAAGTTTGATGAGAACTTTCCGACCAGAGTCACAGAGTGAAATCTTAGAGTATGTTTCTGTGGGATGGGGGGGGGATAGAAGTGGGTGGATGGATCAAATGTAAACAAGTAGTGTGTTGACCCCTATACAACTACTACACTTGTCTAGCTTCTTTTTTCTTCCAACCTTCAGTATGGACCCTTCAATATTTCTGTGGGAAAATACATAAATTCGCAATCATGCCTTGGGAGGATGAGTGTTCAGGCAAGTGTTTAGATGTCTCATCCACGTGGTAGTCAGTCCATCATTCTCCCAATGGAGGAGGAGAAAGCACAGTAAGGACATCTTAGAATAAAGGGCAAGACTGAATTCAGGAGCTGGGCTTGCAAGGAGCCTGGAATGAGACTCTGTCCCACAGCTGGGCTGTCATTCATAGTCATACAATATTACCGATTGTACTGTTCTCTGATTACATTAGTGTCAGACTGCACTGCTTTCCATCAGGTTCAGGCACTGCATTGCTGCTCATTGATTTTATAAATGTAGTTTAGGATCTTGTGGAGTCCTGGGAGGCTTGGCAGGTTCTCTTTTGTTTGCGGTTGGTGGCAGGTTTTGGCGTCGGGAAGAGGGTTGAGTCAGCAGTGGATTTAGATGTAGATTATTGGAGTACATGTGGAGGTGAATAGAGTAGGTGGGTTGCCTACTCAAACTGCAACTCATACCCATTTAGAAAACATTGGTGGTTATTGAATTCATTACAAATCTCTTTGGTAAACCATTAATTAAAAAGATCTGTAAACACATTCGTAAGAGAGTGTACCATATGGAGAGCATTCTCTCATGCAGGAACCTTATCCTCCATATACATGTACACTGATGAGCCAAAACATTATGACCACTCACAGGTAATGTGAATAATGTTGACCATCTCCTAACAAGGGCACATGTCAAGCTTTGAGTAGATTGGTGTCACTTTCTCTTGTTTTGTTGTTGACGTGCTGCACGCTGCTTGCTGTTACCTACCTGGCTACCTGCCAAACTTTTTCGAATTTACTCTTTGTAAACTAATTGGTTAAATTCTACTTTAAGAGTTTACCAACGCAATATTTTTATCTGTTGACCTTTTTACCCAACTTTTCTACACCGGGACTCTATTTGGACATAATTAACGGAACTACTCACTCC